>OX439144.1:14159680-14234680 GCA_949318255.1 Pollenia labialis | reverse complement strand
TTTTATTTACATAAAGACACAATTATTTTTTTTAAGTTGTTTATTATAAAAATGTAAATTACTGTTACGAAGAATACAATCTATAATTAAAATAAAATAAAATAGTATAACTAGCAAAAATTCAGAAACAAGAAAGAATCTGAATGCATATTATTACAGAAACAACAAATTACTAACTAACTACTATGCATATTTTATATCTAATTTAATCAATAGTAATGAAAGTAAAGTAATATAAATAACAAAAATGCGGAAACAAGAGTAAATAAGAGTTCATAAGAAAGTAATACGTTGTAATAGTTTACTTTAATTGATCCTTTTTGTATTTTAAGCGTTTTTCGATCCGATCCTTGGCATGTAGGAAGTGCTTCTGCATTGTTGCATTGATATTTTTGTCAATGCAATCTTTGAACAAGTTGTGCGATAAACCTATTTCAGTAAATCTGTTTTAGTGCTTGTTATTAAAAACAATTCATATTTATATTACCTCTAACTGTTTTGATTATAATGCTATTTTGCACTGCAGGCTTCCCTTTCCCAGTCCACGTAAACTTGGCAAGGATTCTTTTTAAAGCAGCTCTCACAATGGAGGCCATGTCTTCGCCTCCGACTCTTTTTAAAAATATTTTCTAGGGTATATTTTTTTATTGCCATTATATTAAGAATTCAAACATAAATATGTACTTACAAAATGATCCATCATTTCTGAATTTGATTCCAAACATTTTTCATATTGAATCCACTCATCCACGGAATTGAGTGGAAAAGAACTTGAACTTGCTGATAAGTCGAACAAACATTACGCCACTTACGACACTTAAGTTAATATTTCTTCGTTTTCCGTAAAAATTTCGTCCATAAATTTTGAAGCTTGGCTTTTGCTTAGTTCCCTAATAGCTTTAAAATTCATTATCGTGGAGATTACGGTTTGTTTTTATATTTTAATATTTTTAATATTTTATATTTTAATAATTAATTAAAATTGTTTCTGTCTCAAAAACTTTAAAAAGAAAGAAAATACAAAATTACTTTAATTATTTTCTTCTAGATGACAATTTGGGGATATTGCTAAACTATTGCCTTAGGGGTTATCTTCTATTTGTTTGCAGGGTATGTATGTATGTATGTATGTATGTATGTACATATGGATACATGTACTTAGTTATATGGAGATGTGCATGTGTTTTTGTGAATACCTATATGGTATTTTTTTAATTTTAAATACATTTCGCGTTTGTTCAACAATAGTGTATTAACTCAAAATTTTTATTTTTCCACTTTTTGAAAAAATAATCGACACGTTGCATTCATATGTAGGTATCTACCCGCTGTAAAAAATATCGTGCTATTGTGGTATTGAAACGCTTGGTTTAAAAATTCTTTTTCATATGCATTTAATGTAAAATTAAAAATAGTTTTGCATCTACTGAAAATTTTTAAATTCTGAGTTAATACGGTATTGCTGAACAAGTGCGATTGTATGTTCTACATAAGTACCTACCTATGTAAGCAACAGATTTTCTTTACTTGTTACTTTTGTGTTTTGATTTACTTCGTTAATTTGCTATGCTGTGTGTTTATTGATACTATTGTTACAGTTTACCTTGGCACGCGCCTTATCTTGCATTTGTGTCTTCGCGCTCACTCACTGGTTTCAAAATATAAAAAAACTATCTCGCGCGTGCTACATCACATCATCATTAACATTAACATCATGCTTCGTTTGAGTTTGTGTAATATACACGCACACACATACAACTGCATAGAGCATCCAAGTGTAGCGAAAAAACTGTTTACTCGCACTCGAATTCCGTATACAAAAGGTAACTTAGTTGCTAACTTGTACATGGGCTACGGTAACTGTTGCCATATATTTTTATTATAAAAAACTATGAATTCAAAAGTTTTCTTTAGGAAATATAATAATATTTTTATTATATACATATTTGGGGGATTCATAAGGTGTCATAAGTCTTAAAATAAAAACATGATATAATACGACTGTTGTGAACAACCCCTCATAATTCAATACATATATAAAAAATAAATAATATCAAAATAGTTTTTGATTTTAATTAGATCTTTCCTGACTATTTTCCATTTTTTAGACGCAAATCACAAATAAATTTTATTTTGTTTGTTTAAGGTCGTGATACACTATCCTACACAATCGTACGATTCATTCACTGGAAAATCTGACAAATTTCTATCACACTCAAAAAAAATCGCAGCAAAAGTCTGTTACAGATGCCACACTATTCCACAAAAAAGATGCAAAAGCATATGTAAACAAACACAGTTTTCCGCCATTAATAAAATTAATATTTATGTATGTTCAATTAATTATTTTGCATTTAAAAATAAAAGTAAAAGCAAGAAAAACGTTTCTCTCTAAGAAGGAAAAAGTTAGAATAGTAACGTTATTGCTTGTGATGTGTAAAATGAATAAATATAAGAAAGAAAAGCTGAGGAATTCTGGTGCAGGGAGTGGTTACTAAGACGGTATATTGGAAAAGATTTTACACATTGTGTATAAACTTTACAAACAATTAGAAAACGTTAAACGTCTGTCCTTTAAATCAATGAAGCCGGCATTGTTGTTTTCTTATCAGTTGTATTAGAAAATACAACTCTGATCGCATAGAAACTATCATTTAATGAAAATTTTTAAAAACTTTTGCAAGTCGGTCAGACTTTTCAAAAAAATCTGTCATTTAGTTAAATTTTTAGGCCACACTATTATACTTTATGAACTCAGACGATTTTTTTGACATATCGTACGACTAAATAGGATAGTGTGTAGTGGCCTTTACCAAACATCAGAGTCCTAAGCCGATATAATTTGACGCCGCAAGTGTTTTGTTCCAAAAATTGCTAGCCGCAGGTTAAATTCGGATATTAGCCGGATAAAACTATACCATCAACTGCGACGGCTACAAAAACTAATGCGGCTCTGCTCGGCTCAGCCGCTCAGCGCAGGTCTCTTTTGATTAATTACGACAGCACAAAAAACATATCAAGCAAAGTTTTATTAATTTGAAACACTTTTTGTTTACAAAGCAACAACAAAATTTGTAAACCATTGAAAAATGTTAGAACATTATCACAATGTAACATGATAGCACACCTTGTGAATACCCCAATTGTTTATTTCAAATAAATTTATATTACAAAAAATATTTGAAGCCTCAGCACCAATATTGACATTAGAGGCTAAAAGGCAACCAGTGTTTATTCATTATTTACATAAATATATTATTAATTTAAATTTAAACATTAATTACACAAGCTGGGCACCTGGCGTTTTAACTAGGGATATCGAGTATTCGACTTTTTTCAAAAAACGGTTTTCGAATATTCCGAATACCAGCTATTTTAAAAAAACCTGTTTTTGGTTAAGCATTTTAAAAATAACCGGTTTACCGGTTTTAATTCGAATACATAAAAAAAATCAAATGACATTTTGGAATAAAAAGTTAAATTGAAAAAATTCAAAACAAAAAGCTTCGTTCACAATGGCTGGAACGGTTTCACTTGGTGTTCACAATATGAAATTCTGTTAATAACGGATAAATTCCTGGATTTAGTCATCAAAACACAAGTTTTGGATTTTAAATTGTGTGTAAAATTTTTAGTCAAATAAGTGAAGAAATAAAAACTGCAATTAACTGATGATTGCTTTTTTTAAAATAAACAATTTTTTTTAACGCAAAATATTTTAACATTACAATCACTTATGTTTAGTGAGATTGCTAATTTTCAATTCATCACTCAACATCAACAAAATTATTGCAATCATTTTAAACTAGTGCACTACCCCCATCTATGACAAAAACCATGTGTTTTGATAATTGTCATTAAAAAAAAGTAAAACAATTTTATTTTAATAATTTTCTATAGTAAAAAACAAAAAACTTAAATTTTATTATTAATTTTTGCACTTTTCTACGTTTTTCTTTTGGAAACGCTTGTTATAAACCCCACATCACACATACAAAATAAAATATTACAAAAAATGATTAGCTGTTGCTTAAAATTCCGTGCGAAATAATATGAAGTGCACTTGTTTTGCACGGAAAATAAAAATGTTGCTAGAAACATTTCGCATGTTTTTCGTAATATAAACAGAGTACAACTCTATTAACATTTTTTCGATTGTATTTCACAGAAATTTTTTTTTGATTGAGTTTGAAAACATTTCGCACGATATACTGAACAGAGTACCAGGCTTAAGGAGCTTGCTACGTAAGCAACAGCTGGTGGTTCTTAACTAAATTCTATAATTTCCTCTTAAAATTATGAAATGAACAATTTTTGAAATTATTAAATTTCAAAACACACAATTTAAAATTAAAAACAAAATGAACTATTTGTTCGAATTGTTTACTACAGTGTTGTATTATTTTTGACACAACGTCAAAATATTTTACAGTGTTGTAAATGTTTTCAAAATAAGACCACCTTGTATGAATTCGCCTTGAACGATATCTAGTTTTTTTTAGTGATTGTGTAGACGAATACAACCCTTAATTCCGTTCGTAACTATTTTCAAGAAAGAGTCGACCATTATATATTGCTCTACAATTGTAGTGATACTATAGAAAAACATTATATTTTAATGTTCTATAATGTTTCCTTTTTTTTACATTGATAAAGGAATGAGCAAACAAAAAGTTTTAGCAACGACCACACCACGAACCGCTTGTGTGTGTATTGCGTTTATGTTTTGTTTGTGTAAAATTATTTTGCTGGCTTTTTGTTTTTTTCGTATGTGTATTTTGTTTTTGTAAAAAATGTTTGGTTTTTTTACCAGTCAAAAGGACGAACATTAATGAGCCGAACCGAACACAATGAAGTTTGTGGATTAAAAAAACCGAACGGAATTAAATTTTCTCATCTTTTGTTGAGTTTGATAAAAACAGTATTATGAGATGACTAACATAGAAACGTTTTTTTTTTAATGATTTTCTACACAAACACTATAAGCGTTTGTGTTTTCCACAAATCTACCGAACCGAACACTAAGGAGCGATATTTAGTGTTTATTTTAAAACCGCTGTTTATTTATGGCATTTCCACGTTATACGCCGATGTATAACCAGATATTTTACATGTCAGGGTTAATATATTATTTGAATATACATTTTAATATAGGGGCATGATTCCCGACGCAAAGTAAATGTTACATGTTCACATTTTTGCTCATTGACCTTTATGCTCCATTGTTTGATGACGGGTTTCGTGTACGCTGTGTCATCAGCAAATGTTGAAGTTTGGGTGTAGTTTTTTGTTGGCATGCCCGAAGTGTATATTAATTATAAAGGAGAGCCCGAGATGCTTCCTTAAGGGAGTCCAGTGTCAATTATATATATATATATATATATATATATATATATATATATTAGGGCGGGTCGATTTATTTTTCGACAATTTCCCTATGATTTCCGTATTCTATGGGCTATTCCATGAAAATTTGCCAAGGAACCATACCTCTATCGTTAAAATCGAGTCCCCTACCTTTTGTTGGTAGATTTTTTTTCCTAAATTGACGTTCGTATGAAATATTACCTACACGTTCACATCCATTACTTAAAAACTATCGATCGGGTTTGATCGCGTTGGAAAGGTGAGCTCATTTTAATCAATTTACTCCAACATTGGGCCAACGGTTTAAAAGTTACGGGCATTTTTGTCCAAATTTTGGAGAATTTTTCCATTTTTTTCATGATTAGAAAGCCGTACGAAAACACCCAGACTTGAAAGCAAACAAGACTTTCAGAAAAAATAATGTTTTTTTCACATTTTGTCTTTTACTGCACTCAAATTGAATATTTTTTTTTGATAATAGGTTGATAGATACTTTATTATCTCTTAATTTGAATTTTTGTAGAAAAAAAATAAAAAGGGAAAAAAAAATCAAAAAGTTGGTTTCATGTGTTATTTTGTTTTAGCAATATCGCATGAATTAATCAACCGAATTCGATAAATTTGGGCTAAAACTCTTCGTTTTGAATTGTAAATTGAATTAAATAATGGATTGAGCCAAAAAAATGGCCATAAAAGTAATATTCTTGGACAAAATCATGAAAAAAATGGTCCAAAATTTGGACAAAACTATCCGTAACTTTTGAACTTTTTACCAACAAAAAGTAGGGGACTCGATTTTAACGATAGAGGTATGGTTCCTTCAGCAAATTTTCATGGAATAACCCATAGAATACGGAAATCATAGGGAAATTGGTGAATTTTTTCACTCCCTACAAATCGACCCGCCCTAATATATATATATATATATATATATGTTCCCGAAGAACCTATAAGGAGCATAGGGCCCCACAGCGTCATTTGGCTGAGTAGAACTTAAAAAGCGTCTTCTTTAATAATAAATTTACGAACGACATAGTTCCTTTATAACAGCTTGTGTGTGTTAACTGGTAAGTTAAGCTTCAGTTTATGCAATAAGCATGAATCAAAGAAACAAGATTGCGCATTGCGCAGGTCCGTTATTTTTGGGTGTGACGAAGTAATAGACTTTGTGTTTGTGCATTTGTGTGTGTCTTACATTTTTTTCTCATGTTTAGTCTATGATGACGTAGATGCGCAGTAGAAAATATTTTTTGTACGGCTAAGTGCGCAATCTTGTTTTATTGATTCATGTGCAATAATATATGCAATATGCAATATATGCCGTAGAGTACTATTCAAAAAACTTTGAGCAATTTAAGAATGTTTTTAAAGAACTTGTTGCTACCAATGCTTATGTAATTAAAAAAGTGAAAGACCAATTAGCATTTGAATTTTCCAACTACGGATATATTGGTGAAACAATAACCAAATAGGAGGGATTTAGTTCACTTTATAGAAAGTTAAATTAACAATGTGGAAGGAAGAATAGCCCAACTAATTAAAAAAATCCAAAACGTTCTGCAAAAGAAAAATAGGATTAAAAAAAATAAAAGAAATTTCAACCATTTTAGGTCAGGAATCAAATGTGGGATCTGAATTAGAAAATATGCATTCTCCGAATTAATTGGCATCCTTAAAATATGCTCCTATAGCTACGGTTGACGTTCAGAGATCATTTTCCATGTACAAGATTTGTTTGCGTCCGAACAGGTTTACTTTTGAAAATACATATAAAAAAGTATTCATTTGTTTATGCAAACAAAAATTTAAATTTTAAATAAAATTAAAACCCGCTTTTTATTGAAAATGTAAAAGTTTTTAGTGCATATTTTGGAGTTTTCAGTGCATATTTTATGCGCATATTTTAGATTTTTAGTGCATGAAAATCTCATCCCTTGTAATAAGCTGTCATGGCTGACATTATCAATACCTTGAGAAATAATGATGAAGAGTGAAGAGCAATATTTTCTTTTTCATAGGCTTTTTATGGGGCTTAGAGATTACTCGTCTTCTTAGTTTTCTAGTTGCTCGCTTTAATAATAAGTAGTCTGAAGTAGTCGATTGCGTTCTCAACATTTTCTGCATCATGTTACCCATTGTGTTCGTAAAATTGTTTACTGTTTGCACTAACGTTTCCATAGATTTTTCTAGTCCACCTAAATTAAAAACGGGAGTTTCATCATAATTTGGTAAAGAACCTACCACTAGAAAATAAGTCGATTTGAAGACGTTTGAAGACCTGAATGTCATTAGTGTTAGTGCCGGTTCACACACGTCAAGTCTTGAGCTTTTAGGAAAGAAGGATAAAGATAATGCCATTTATTTTCCATTCTCTCCTAAAAACTCAAGACTTGACGAGTCAAACTTGACGTGTGTGAACCGGCAATTAGTTTCTGTCGAACCGAACTGTTGACGATAGAATATTCAGGGCATACTCTATAGTTGGCAGTGTGATTACCGCCACAGTTGCAACAGTTTTTTACGTTGATTTCTTCTTAAGACTTATCGCACAGAACTCTACCATGTAATTCTTCACATACGACGCTGCGTGCATTAGCATGACCAGCTAAACATTGAACGGGACCATTTCTTTTGTGCGGCTTCTCTATCGTGATTCTGGTATGCAGGCTATACATATGTATGTATGTATTTCAATCTGTAAATGGTTTCGTTTCGTTTTTTAAACTTTACGTCGCGGTTTCTTACTCAACTCTAAATAGTGGTAGGGTATTTTTCCCTATTTTTAATAATTATTACATTAATTATTGAATTAAATATGTTTATTAAATATGCAGTAAAAACTTAAATATATACTTTAAAAATGTTTCAAAAAAAGCTTTAAAAACGAAAATGGCTTATCTGTAAACTAAACTTTTGAATAATAAAATTTGCATATAAAAACAGAAGTAAAAAAGCATAGTCAGTCAAGCCCGACCATATTATGCTATATACTATATACAGTATTTACAGACAAATTTTCGAGAGTGTACCCAATTTAGCAACAATGGGCAATTATGGACTCACGAGAACAGAATTATGTTGTGAGATTATGATTAATATAAGAGTGATTTGTGCAGAATATTACTCTTTTAAATTTCATATCTATAATTAATTTTTCTGCCTGTAAGTCTCATATTCAAATGTGGACCGCCCGTTACAAAATCATCTCAAAAAGCATTACAAAAGAAGCTGTTGCGTTAAAAGCCATTTCGGTAGGACGGGAGCTTTAATCATATATGGAGCGAATCAAATAAAATTTTGTCAGGCGATGTAGGTTGCAACAAAGTATTTTGGACCGAATTTAAGCTTTAAATCCGGAAGTATGTTTATTTGGAGGCTACGTGTCGCCCTAGCGGATTTTTTTAAATTTTTGTGAAGAATATATTCTATACAAATATGGAAAATTAATAAAAAGCTTATTTTTGCCCCTGCAGCGCCTAGGGTGCCCTTAGACGGGTCAAATATATGACTCACCCTTCTTTATCCGATCTGATATATGTATATATCTGTGGCATTTTGACAAAACATCTTAAGTCGAGATAAGATAGCAAAAAAGCTTTTCAAAAAAAACTCAGTGAAAAAATCATTTTTATCAAATAATAAAAAAACCAAAATTAAAGAAAAATTTCGTTTATAATACAAAATTTTAAAAATGTAAACAAAAATGTTTTTTGAATGAAAATTCGTATGATATAACAACATTTTTTCAACTTTTTGAATTTGACTTAAGATGTTTTGTCAAAATGCCAGATATATATATATATATATATATATATATATATGTATATATGTGCTCTAATACAACATTTTCAATACATACTATAAATATATTGAAGAAACAGTCCCATAATTGCATAGCTGTCACCCTTCGGGGGGATAAAATGTATAACAGACACCATTAGATTTTGTTCTTCAACATGGTTCACCGTTAATCGGTTAACCGATTTATTACCACCCGATTAACTGACCGGTTAATTTCAGTCGATTAACCGATGTAACAAAATTTTGAAAATAAGTAGTATTTTAACCAGGGCTGCCGTTTTTGGTAATTTCTAACCAAAATTGGTTATATATAGTTTTTCAATGTGGAGATGTGAATATTTTTTTCATTTTGGTTACTTTTTTCTAAAATAATAATACGTACGAATAAATTCTTCTTGATACAAATATTTACGAGCTCGAATAATTTGTACTGTGTACGATTTTTCCATTATTTGTTACCAATAAATGGAAGATTTTTATAATTTATGGAAAACAAAAAATCCCTTACAAATTACTGAAAAATTACACAAAAGTCGTTTAAGTGTTATTTTTGTTATTTCCAAAAGTATTTATATTGAAATACATATTTGAAAATATGCATAGGAATTTCGAAGATTTTTCAAAAATACATTGATTTATCAATATAATTTTAAAATTTATGGAATTTTCTTTAAGAAAGTTTAAGTAAGTCATATACTTTTTCCCCATTTAATGTACGTTACAAAAGGCGAATTTGTTATATTCGCCATAATATTTTACAATGATTCACAAAATATTTCAAATAGAACAAATTTTGAAACAGTTACTTATAATAAGAATTATAAATTTGAAATAAAATTTACAAACAAGAGAAAAAAGTTTTTATAATATTTTAGATATACTTATGTAAATTTCTACAAAAGGATTAAGAAATCGCCACATTTGACAGTCTTGCCAAAAACAGCTAAAAAGCGAATTAATAAAAGGCATTTTAAATTTGGTTATATTTTTCTACATTTGGTAACTTATTTAAAAATTTTGGTTGCAAAAATTGTATTGGTTGTGGCAGCACTGATTTTAACATAGTTTTTTATGTTTTTAACTTTTTGTTTCGTCTCTTAAACAAAAGGAATGTGTTTAGAAATTAATTTTTCATACAATAAATATATTTCCTTTTAGCAATAAAAAATACAGTACAAAATCAGAAACTAAGGCATTCGGAAATAAATTTTTTGCTGAATGTTCTGTGCTGAGATTTGCCAGGACGAGTCAAATTATGACCTAACAACAGAATAAACTCTCGCTAGGAACACAAACAATATTTTAACAGAATTTTCCGAAACAATTAAGCGGCTCATACAATTGCAAAAAATTGTTAAATTTTACGTATTGTACAATCATATGTGTATGTGATATTCGAAGGTGGCACAATATATTAGCAACAATCAAAAGACTTTTGATTTTTATTGCACAACGAAAATAAAGTGAAGGTTGTTGGCAACATTGTACAACGGTGGTTATGTTATTCCTATAGGTTATGTTCACCTTTTTATTTAATGAATGAAACCATTGTGCAGAATATAGGGCAAAATGGAAATAATATTGCGAATATCATATACAATCATATTGTATGGGCCGCTTTAGAAGTGCTAAAAATTTAATTAAAACCGGACTGTAATGGCAAACTGGAAAATTGTATATGTTTAGAGAAGAAATAAGATATTCTGTATTATGGGTTGATTTCGATTTCTCCAACATCTTCGATAACTAAAAAAACTATTTTTTCTCGTTTTAGTCCAAGAATTATTTCATTGGTTTCGTTATTGTTTGTTTTTTTAACTCGAAATAATAAATAACTTTTGCATTTTTATTTTTTTAAATTACTTAATTTATAGCAAAACTTTATTAATCGGTTAACTGATCAATAACAAAATTAACCGATTATTAAACGATTAAACCAAAATCTCGGTTAATTAATCGATCGGTTAACCGATTAAAGCAAAAGACAGATTAAATGAATACCCTAGTAGTTATGTCCGCATCATGATAATGCCTAAAAATATGCACTAACAAGCGATGCCAAAATTCATAAAAAAGCTATATAACGGATCAATTTATTTATTGTTGTAATTATTAAGAATAATAAATACAATTACAAATTATAATCTAAGTTAATTAACCGAGCAAAAGTAGCTTAGAGCTTCAGCCCGTTGTAGTGGCCAGAGTATCTAGCGGATTCGAACGCGATATCTTGCCAATTTAGACATTTAGTCGCTAGATTGAGCCATTTTTCACCTTTAAAAAAAGTTTAGCAATTAGTCATTTTCAACTTGTTTAGCCATAACAATTTTTTTCTGTTGTTTTTTTTTTAAATAATAATTTTAATTTTCTTATAAAAATGTGGGTTATTTTATTGAACTGTTTATGGTTTTTTAATCCAAATTGTTTTCTTTTAATATTTTAATCGGACTAAAGTTCATAACATTCAATTTTCATTAAATTAGTTTATGAAAAAAAGGAAATTTTACAACATGAAGTTTTTTAAAATTTATTGATGATTTTTCATTCTTGACTGGCGCAGGGATTGAACCCACGTTCACGAATAGGTTGATCTGCCATGTGTCAATAGTAACCACACTATTTCCTCAGAGATCTTTGCAACTTCACACTCAATCAATTTTGAAACCAAATGGTATTTTTACTTTGGTAGATTGAAATTTGTTTATATATTTTTTTAATTAAACATGTTCTTTCTTACTTCTGTCAAGAATTCTTCTAGAAGTCCAAAGTACATTTATTTTTTCTCTTCATAAAAAAATTTAATGAAAATTAAATTTAATGAACTCTAGCCTGATTTATATATTTAAAAACATTCATAAAATTGTTACAACTAAAATAAACAATTTTAAAATCAGTTTTCACAAAAAAAAGCAGCAAAGCAATATTTCCTAGCGTCAAAAAATGCAACAGTGTGTTGTGTGCAGTGAAAAAATCCCTTTTTTCCCTACAAACAAAAAAAATTTCCTTACACTTTTCCCTACGTTAAAAATCTATCGTTTTTAGCAACATTTTTTTTTCATTATTTATTTATTGAATCTTCATATAGTAAATATGGACTTACAATAATTCATCAAATCTTAACCTAATACTTTATTTTATGTCCGCCAGTGCCAGACAAAAATTTTTCATCCCGGGTTCTGTTCACTGCTGCAGTGTCTCTTCTTCTTAAGCGAGTGTGGCCGCTATCATTTAAAATATTTCGAGCTAGTGGGTTCGGATGTAATTCGAGCCTTTTTAAGTATTTTACTGCATATTTCGTAATCACAGTTTGACCTAAAGGAACATTAAGATCCTGGTGAATAATTGAATTTTTAACATACCAAGGGGCAGCTGTGATTATTTGAAGAAGTTTATTTTGGCGCCTTTGAATTTTTTCGATATTAGAAGCCGAGGCAGTGCCCCATAACTGAATACCATAGCACCAGATTGGTTTTAAAATAGAGTTGTAAAGTAGGAGTTTGCAGTCGAGACTAAGAACAGAGTTTCTTCCAATAAGCCAATGAATTATTATGGCTTTTAGTTTCATTTGAGTTAATTTTGCCTCTATATGGCTTTTCCACGTCAAACGGCGATCTAAATGTATACCGAGATATTTTACATGCGAATTTTGAGGTATTATTTGATTATTGATTTTAATAGGGGGGCATGATTCCCGACGCAAGGTGAATGTTATATGTATGCACTTTTGCTCATTGACTTTTATCCTTTGACTTTATCCATTGTTTTAACCATATTTCTAGTTGAAATATATGATCCTGTAAGTAACGTGATGCTTCATGACGTTGTGTAGTTGTTTGTTGGCATGTCCGAAGTATAAATTAAGTATAATAGGGGGCCCAGAATGCTGCCCTGTGGGACTCTAGCGCCAATTGGCTGAGGTGAACTAAAGAAATTTCCTTCTTTAATAATAAATTGACGACCGACAAAGTAGCTTTCTAGCAGCTTGTGTGTGTTTGCTGGAAAATTTTGCTTCAATTTATGTAATAAGCCTTCATGCCAGACTATCAAAAGCTTGTGAAACATCGATGAAGAGAGCGGAACAATATTGTCTTTCTTCAAAGGCTTTTCTTATGCCGTTTACTATACGATGGGTTTGTTCAATTGTGCTGTGTTCTCTTCTAAAGCCGAATTGGTGGTTAGGAATACATCTATTTTCACTTAAAATTGGAGTTAATTTTGACACTAACTGCTTCTCAAACAGCTTTGATATATTAGAAAGTAAGCTTATAGGCCTATATGACTCAACTTTTGTGTGATCCTTTCCTGGTTTAGGTATCATGGTGACTAAGGAAACCTTCCATTTTTGAGGATAGTATTGAAGACGTAAGATAGCATTGAAAATTAAAAGAATAATTTTCTTTGCTGTGCCGGGTAACTCCAAAAGCATTTTGTTGCTGATCTTATCAAAACCAGGGGCTTTTTTGGGGTTTAATTCACAATCAGCCTTTTCGATTTCTCTTATCTCAAATCTTAGGGGAACAGCCGCTCTAGCAGGAACATGTGGTAACACGTCCGCAGTATCGTGAGATATATTTGGGGTAAATACGTTTTTTAAGGGATTAACAAACAGATTTCCCTTTTCGTTATCATTTCTTGCCCAACTTCCGTTCAAGTTTCTTAATGGTGGCTTAGAGGCGACGGGCTGTTGTAGTTCCTTAAGATATTTTTGCAGAGAGCCGTTTTCTGAGTCTGTAGTAACTTTCTTAGCCTTTTTGTACACTCTTTTAATAAACTCTGTAGTTGAGGGGATCTGTGCAATTGCCATTCTCTTCGAGCTCTTCTTTTTTCAGTAAGGAGACGCTCAAAATCTGTGGAATAAATTTTAATATTTTTAGTTTTTTTGGGGTCATACTGGAATGTTACACAAACTGTCAAAATTAAGAATAGCGCGATCTACGTATTCCGGTGTACTAAGCGGAATATTTTCTGTGCAATGGGTGCTGAGATATTTTTTATATTTTAGCCAATTGATTTGTGTAGCTGGCGTCGCTAAGTAACCAGTTGGAGATACAATTCTATTGGGGTTCATTAAAGTAACAATTGTTGGTGTGTGGTCGGAAGATAATTCTAAGGAAGCTTCAACATAAATCGTTTCTAAGGGGATGTTTTTAACCACGCCAAAATCTATGACATCTGGTATTTTTTGCTGATCAGTAGGCCAATATGTTGGTTGTCCGCTCGCTATCACATTCAAATCCATTTTAGAAATAGTATTAAATAGAACACGACCCTTTGGTGTTATAAGTCGGGACCCCAGAAGGTATGTTTAGCGTTATAATCGGCAGCGGCCAGGAAACAAGGTCCTAATGATTTAAAATAATTATAATATTGGCCTTCTGATATTGAATATCTAGGTGGGGAGTATGACGATGAGATTACTACGTTTCTATTTAATTCTTCAACGCATACAATGTTTGTTGCTTGAAGATAATCTTCACGATGATCACCTATGAGGTAGTGTTTGACTCTGGTTTTTATTAAAATGGCAGAACCTCCACAAGCTCTATCTCGAGGGTCCTTTTTAGCAACAGGCAAACAAATATATATTTTGTAAACATTTTGCAAATCTATATATATAAAAATGAAAAATGTTTGTTTGTTTGTTTGTTTGTTTGTTTGTTTGTTTGTTTGTTTGTTTGTTTGTTTGTTTGTTTGTTTGTTTGTTTGTTTGTTTGTTTGTTTGTTTGTTTGTTTGTTTGTTTGTTTGT
Organism: Pollenia labialis; assembly: GCA_949318255.1. Taxonomy (NCBI): domain Eukaryota; kingdom Metazoa; phylum Arthropoda; class Insecta; order Diptera; family Polleniidae; genus Pollenia; species Pollenia labialis. The sequence continues at coordinate 14,219,765 of OX439144.1, read as the reverse complement.
TTGTTTGTTTGTTTGTTTGTTTGTTTGTTTGTTTGTTTGTTTGTTTGTTTGTTTGTTTGTTTGTTTGTTTGTTTGTTTGTTTGTTTGTTTGTTTGTTTGTTTGTTTGTTTGTTTGTTTGTTTGTTTGTTTGTTTGTTTGTTTGTTTGTTTGTTTGTTTGTTTGTTTGTTTGTTTGTTTGTTTGTTTGTTTGTTTGTTTGTTTGTTTGTTTGTTTGTTTGTTTGTTTGTTTGTTTGTTTGTTTGTTTGTTTGTTTGTTTGTTTGTTTGTTTGTTTGTTTGTTTGTTTGTTTGTTTGTTTGTTTGTTTGTTTGTTTGTTTGTTTGTTTGTTTGTTTGTTTGTTTGTTTGTTTGTTTGTTTGTTTGTTTGTTTGTTTGTTTGTTTGTTTGTTTGTTTGTTTGTTTGTTTGTTTGTTTGTTTGTTTGTTTGTTTGTTTGTTTGTTTGTTTGTTTGTTTGTTTGTTTGTTTGTTTGTTTGTTTGTTTGTTTGTTTGTTTGTTTGTTTGTTTGTTTGTTTGTTTGTTTGTTTGTTTGTTTGTTTGTTTGTTTGTTTGTTTGTTTGTTTGTTTGTTTGTTTGTTTGTTTGTTTGTTGGCTTATAGACTCCGAAACTACTGAACCGATTTTCCTGAAATTTTTACAGTAACATCACGTGAGCCCTAAAAATAAAATAGGCTTCTTATTTTTTCGATAGGGGCATGGGAATTGGTACCCCCCATAGGATGCCAATATTAATTATAGCATATCTTAAGAGCCGCTGGACGCATTTTGCTGAACTATTTGAAGTAGGATCTTCTGAGCCCCAAAATTGAAATAAAATAGCAGCAGGGGAAGTGGTTCCCCCCATAGGACGCCAATGCTTAATATTGCATTTCCTATGAACTGTTATAGTGAGAATGTTCAAACTTTGTGGAAGTCAGTCTTATGGTATACTACACTTTTGAAAATAAAAATAAAGCGGGTAGGCGCGGGGGGAAAAACCTCTCATAGGATGCATATATTAAATATCGCTTAACTGAAGAACTATGAAAGGGGGAGTCTTCAAACGTGGTTAAAGCTACTACTATGGCAAACTATAAACTTCAGTATAAAAATGGGCGGGGTAAACAGGGAAGGAGCAGTACCCCTCATAGATAGAAATATAAATAAGAGCCACTGCACGCATTTTGTTGAACTTTTGGTAGTAGGACCTTCTGAGCACCAAAATCGGAATAAAATAGCAGCGGGGGAAGTGGTGCCCATCATAGGACGCCAATGTTTAATATCGCATATCTTAAGAACTGTTATAGTGAAAATGTTCAAACTTAGTAGAAGTCACTCTTATGGTATACTCCACTCTGAAAATAAAAATAAAGCGGGTAGGCGCAGGGGGGAACTACCTTCCATAGGATGCATATATTAAATATCTCTCAAACGATAAAGTGGTTAAAGCAGTGTAGCGAAGCGCACCGGGTTAAGCTAGTATTATAATAAAATATTGAAATACAATCATTGAAACAGGTGTGATTTCAGACCAACGTGCCTCAGTTAATGAATGGCGTTATTAAATTATTTATTAACAACAAGAAAAAAAACCAAAATAATTTTTTTTTTTTTTTAATGTAGAAATTTCAATTATTATATATTCGCTTTTAATACTAGCATTCATTTTAGCGAATCTGAGTGCGAATACAAATAGCAAAAATAAGAGAATAGTTCGCAAATGCGAATATATGTCGCCCCATAGTTACATATATATTAGGGGGTTCGACGAATATTCGGAAACATGGTTGTAATACATAGATTGCCAGGCTGTTTGGACTCATAGTATAAGGTTTCTTTTAAAAAATACTACATTTGTACTTAAATGCTATTGTATATGAAAAATTTTCATTTTTAAATGAAAATGTCGAATATAACGTATTTAAGATAATTAAATATTGAAAATCAGATATTTTGAAAATTCCCTACATTTGCCTTTAAATAAAAAATCTGTCATTTTTCCCTGCGCTTGAAATTTTTCGAAAAAATCCCTACAAAGAGGGAAAATTTCCTACTGTTGGCATCACTGATTGTGTGTATGCTTTTTTTTGTGTAACCAATTGATCTCGATTTAGAATTTTATTGTAAACAATATTTAATGAATTATTTTTTATTTAAAAAAGTTTTTAGCCATTTTTTTTTTTTGCCAATTTTAGCTATTTTTTTCGTAAATTTTGCCATTTTTTGTCACCAAGTTTTGGCACACCGCTACCGGGGCACCCAACAGATAAATATATAGTTTCTGGCTCCATTGGTTGCTAAAACAACAGAAAGGAAAAATTTCGGAAGGGCCAAGAAACTAAACATGCCCTCCCTTATTAATGGAGTTCAATTAATTAAAGCTGTAAGTCCTAACGAAGAAAATGTTAAACTTTTGAACATTTGATTACAGTATAATCCGACGAAAGTGAAAAAAAAACTGAAAAACAATCAGATGCATCTATACACATGGCAACACTGGCTACGGTGTAGAGTAAGCACATGTAAATTTACATTAACATACGTACATACATATAAACCTACATATGTGTTTACTCAGTAAACATTTTCTTAAGAATTTATTAAATTTATAAATTAAAACTGCGCCTTCTGAACGAACAACACTTGGTTTGCGTAAAATTTCGCTAATTGTAAACACAATTGGATTAGCTAGGTGTCTTATTAAGGGTGCTTATTATCGGTGTAACGCCTTTTAACCAACCCTGTTTTCTTTTAAACGCAAATAAAGACTAACTTTAAAATATTTTCCGAAACTTTTATAATTGGTTATGAGCTAACCAATTTACAGAGCTGCCAAAACTTTACCTAAATAATTTCATTATGCTCAACAAGTCAATTTTACTTAGAAAAACGCGGTTAGTACCGTAAGAAAAACACGCTAAATATTGTTTATTGTTGTGTTACCCACTACTCAGTTCCTCAAGGACCGATTGTGCTGGTTTTAGAAATCAAATTTAATTTATGTCCCAAAGTTATATCGAGATAATGGAGGATTTCATATTGCTTAAGTATGGAAAGTAAATTGATTTTATAGCCTCGAATGTGTTCTGCACATTTTTTTCAGGTTTTGTTTAGAAAACATCATCACTTTCAACCTTGCAGTTCTAACATATTATTACTTAAAATGTCGTAAGTATGTATGTATCTGCTCTCCGTTTGTTGGATAAATCGGACAAAACATCGACAAATTTAAGCAAATTTAAAACAAATCTCGTCAAAACAAAATAGTTTTGTTACTAAAAATGTCTAAAAAAATCTCTTTTCATACAATATTGGGCAAAACTAACTTAGTTTTAAATTAGTTTAAACACGTTAATCAAAATCATTTAAAGCCAATGTATGCATATTTAAAATGCTTATATAAGTGCCCATGTTCTGTAACTCCCGCGTCGAGAAATTTTCGATTGCAACGTGAGAAATTAAACAAAAATGCCATAAATTGAAACAAACAACTGTCTTTCTCACTTAATGGCTGTCATGTAACTTGCCTTTTAATTCCATTCAATTTGCAATACACTCTCACTTTTTTACAAACACACCCACACTTTTTAAATTGACCACGAGATGGCTTTCAATTTCACCTTTCCATTTGTTTGGCAAGTTTACTTTCAATTTAACAGCTGATTAGTGCCGGTTCACACACGTCAAGTTTGACTCGTCAAGTCTTGAGTTTTTAGGAGAGACGGGAAAAGAAATGGCCTTCTCTTTTCCCTTCTCTCCTAAAAGTTCAAGACTTGACGAGTCAAACTTGACGTGTGTGAACCGGCACTTACATGCTTGTTTTTATAAATTGTTTTCTGGATGATATCTTGAAAGTAAATTGCTTAAAAATTGAGTGCAGCCTACGTCACGGCTTTCAATTTATGTAAATTTTGACAAGCAGCATATGTAAAATACTATCAAGAACAACTTGATCGTGTGGCCGCAGGGTAAGGAAATTGCTCGCCAATTTACAGAAAAAGTGAGCCTGTACAATTTTTGGTAGGAAGTTCTCGCTTTGAACTGTCAAATAAAACCAAGAATACAAATGGGGCGAGAAAAAATTTCAACACAAAAAACTATATTGAAATGTGATGAAAAAAATGGAGGAGATACGTATTTTGTTCTTTGTTGATTTTTTCATTGTTTTATTATTTTACTTTTACATTTGAAAAATATGCGAATATTTTCAAAGCCATTTTGTAAACAGGACACATTACAGCTGCACTTTACTTTATTTGGTATAGCCGACGGTTGTATTTTCAACGCCGTCTTTAAAAATTTTTTCAATTTTAGTAAATTTAAATCGCCGTCAACGTCAATGCGTGACTTGCGTTTTCAACGTCTGCAATTCAACATCGGCTTCGAGTGGAATATTATGACATTTATAACGTAACGATGCAATCTCTTTTGATAGTTTGCGATATGAGTTACAGACACACTTTTTCTCACTTTTCGAGAAACGATGGAATATTTTGTTTCACATCTTTTCAATGCGAGAAGTTCTCACCATATTTACAGAACATATGTAGGTACAGGTTCATCTTTCGTTAACCCCATAAAATTTGCATTATTTTTCGCTAAGCCCCTAGAATTCTGGGATCCGGGGATCCCATTTAAGAACTTGTTACCATTAGCCTAACTTTTTGTATGAGCATATCTACTTATTTATATTTAACTTTTGAACGACACTGTAATTATGTTTGTGTAAGAGTAAATTTTTTTAAAGTTTTACTTGCATACTACAAACATGCACACATATAAATTTATATGTACAATAAAAAAAAAATACTATACATATTTACATATGTATGTACATACGAATGAATATATGTATATTGTGTGGTAGTTATTACAATAACAAAAGGTTCCTTCCGTCACACTTTAACAAACATTTTAAGTTTTTAAACAATAGTATATTTTTTTATTTCTACACCGGAAAAAATGTTTTTCTTCTTTATATTGGTAAAGAGAAACTGTAGTACATTGTGCAAAAAGCTTCGTGGTATTGAATTTCGATGTTCTTAAGTTCGAAAAAAATTATTAAATTAACAGTTACACAGATTTTAGTAAACTTTTATAAAAAATGCTCTGCATTTAGAGTATTAAAAATCGAAATCTCGCCAATCGGGGTTTGTTTAGTTTATATTTTCGAGTTAACCGAAAACATTCATTAAACTAACACATTAGGAAATATTTCAGCAAAACGCATTCTAAGGAGTTTTCAGTTAATATAAATATAATTGTTTACCCTTGTGAGTTGTAAATGACACTACAACCGATTCTGATTAATAGGGCATATTCTGTTTTATTTTGCAAAATGTTGTACCTATGTATGTTGCAATTTAGCAATCAATTTCTTAGCAAAGAGTTGTTTTCTTTCACTTTATTTTGATTTTTTTTTTTGGTTGCATATTTTTAACATATCATTTTGATTTACGCGGTCTTTTGGGACCGAGCAAATTACTTGTGAATCAAATTTGCGTAAAACAAATATCATTTTTTTTTACTTAAAATCGCGTTAAATCAAAACCTCATTCAATTATTAATACTTTTCTAATTTTATTTGTGCTTTTCAAAATTTAGTGGAAATTTGTAAACAGAGGACATTTGCACAAATATGTACATATGTAAAATATTATTCGAATAGTTCTAAAATTTCATAAATTTCCGATGACAATAGGTTCTCAATATTATAACTATTTACTAGGGCTTGGAATTGCATACAAATTCATGTTTTTCCTCGAAGGTTTAAAAATTAATAGAATAAGTATTAATCGGAATCCCAACGTTTGCTAAAAATTGCATCGATTTAATAGTGCATATTTTATCGTTAATACCATATAATGTACAAAAAAGGCATATAAATTCGCATATTATCTTAGTTATCGCTGAAAAAGTATATTTTTTGTTTTGATCCAAATAATTTTAACATGTAAGGGTAACCTGTCCGTGAAAGACTGGTTTCGAGGCCCGCTGCAGTCGAGAATGAAAAATTATCAATAAAATTTAATTTTTTTCATGTTGTAAAATTCCTTTCTTCATAAAAATAATTTAATGCAAATTAAAATTGATGAACTTTAGCCTAATTAAAAATATCAAAATTTGGTATATAAAACCATAACAGTTCATCAAAAATAACCACAATACTAATTATAAAAAAAAATTTGGGGACAATAAACAACTTTATAAAATTGCTGTTATTTTAATGTTTGAAGTAGCATATTCGATGTGCAAAATCAACGTTTGATGTTTTGTGTACGACGAAAATCTTCAAATTGATGTCTCAATTTATTAACAGCCAGGCCCACGATGTCGAACGGCATCGTTCGCTTTTATTTTAAACGACAAACAGCTGATTTGCGGGCCACTAACATTCTTAGTCGAAAGAAAATATATACGAACGATAACGTAAGCATGCCAATATAAAACTGCGGCCCACTATGTTTTTTTTTTTATGTTTGTTCGAATACAAATGTCAAATTGAGTCACATGTTTGTTTATTGTCGTCTGAAAATTAACAAAGCAAAAGTTTTTAATAAAAAAGAAATCAAATTTAGAAATTTCAAAATGGAAAATAAATGGTAAGTTTTAAGTTTATTTATATACATACGTATGTATATCTGTATGTATGTTTGTATTTAAAAACATGTACTATTTAACACATTAACATTTCAGCACCAAAAAATCAACCTATAGCTGCAGGCTCTAGCGGAATATATGGAAGAGCATCCTGACTTTGCTAGAGGAAGTGTTGTCTATGGCAGCAGTAAAGTGTCAACAGAGGAGCAGTGGGCGCATTTAAGTAAAAAATTAAATTCAATGGGGCCTCCTGTACGAACCATCGCTGAGTGGAAAAAAGTAAATACTTAAATTTTATGAATTATGTAGCTTCGTTTGTTATTATTCTTATTTTTTCGCAGACCTGGGCTGACTTAAAGTGCCGCACCAAAAAAAAAAAATTGCGGGAAATAATAAAAGTCTTCGTGAAACTGGTGGTGGTCTGTACCGCATGTGTAACTTAACGGAATTGGAGCAAATAGTTGATAGAACACTATCTTTAACTAAATCTGCAGCCCCGAGTGGTGGCATGTTCTTCTACGCAGATGGCATTATCTCACCATTAGCAGACACACCACCAAGGAGAAGCGCAGTGATAGCGGTAATTACACCTACCAGACAACAACCACAAAAATTCTCCACAAGTCATACCACGCTGCCGAACAACTCAAGTGACACTCAACCGAATAACACTTCAGCCACACCTATGTACATCAAATGATTGGTTTCTTCAGATCCATTGTGAAATAAAATAAAATTGAATTTTTTTCTTTCTTAACGATATATTCTTTCGTATTTATTTCAAGTATTTTATTTATTTATATATTTTAAAGAAAAAATAACTTTTGTTTACTTTTTTACTGTCAAGTTTATGTATCACATAGTTGCGTTTTCAAAGTACAATTTAAACATTTAAGCGCTTTTTTTAATATATTGGCGATTAATTTTTCGAATGATAGATGTGGCAACATAGTAACTTTTTTCGGATTGCGTTAGACACGTAATGCGAAGCGAACGACAAGTCGAACGATAATGGGCCGCATTTTCAAACGAAAATGAGTGACTGGATATCTTTCGCTTTAGTTTGCGTTCGATATCGTGGGCCTGGCTGTAAGTGTCGAACACAACGTTCGGCTTTAGCTTTTTTTTCAGCAACCATTAGTATAACAGTTATTTTTACTATTGGGGTATTCACAAGGTGTGCTATCATGTTATATTGTCATAATGATGTAACATTTTACAATGGTTTAAAAAAAATAGTTGTTGCTTTGTAAACAAAAAGTGCCTTAAATTAATAAAACTTTGCTTGGTATGTTTATTATGCTGTCGTAATTAATCAGAAGAGACCTGCGCTGAGCGGCTGAGCCGAACCGCATTAGTTTTTGTAGCCGTCGCCGTTGATGGTATTGTTTTATCCGGCTAATATCCGAATTTAACCTGCGGCTAGCAATTTTTGCAACAAAACACTTGCGGCGTCAAATTAGATCGGCTTAGGACTCTGATGTTTAATAAACAAACAAAATAAAATTTATTTGTTGTTTGCGTCCGAAAAATGGAAAATAGTCAGGGAAGATCTAATATTATTTATTAATTCATGGATTAGAATTAAAAAATATTTTTATTTTTGGTAAATATTTATTTTTTATATTTGTTTTAAATCAGCTGACTTAAATATAAAATAGCACACTAAATTATGAGGGGTTGTTCACAACAGTCGTATATTTTTATGTTATTATTTTATGACACCTTGTGAATCCCCCATATTTTTTAAGATTTTGTGTCAATGCAATCTAATAGTGTTTTCACACTTAAGGTTTTACCACAAATTTTGGTTTAAACGATAAAACCAATCATTAAACCAGGTTTTACCATACAAAATAATTTTGTTAAAACCATCTTAAAACCTTTTTTGATTTGGTTTTAAGTAGGTTTTATGAAATACAACCATGTTTTAGTTGTACTAAATTCAGTGCCACCAAGTTAAAAATATTGAAAACAACTGATAATGACAATTAAAATAAATTAAATTAAAAAACACGTTACGAGTGGAATATTAAATATTAAAAAAATTAAAAATAATGGAAACAGCAGCAACAACAAATAAAAAAATTAAAAGAAAACGAAGCTTTTGGACAGTGCACACAGAAAATGTTTTTGTGGAGTTATGGGGGGAAAAAATGGACGAGTTAAGAGGAAAAAGGAAGAATTCCCATATATATAAAGAAATGGCTGCTGAGCTGGCCAAGAATGGACTGGAGATTTCTCCAGAGGAAGCCAAAGCGAAAATTACCAACTTGACAGTAAAATTTCGGCAAGAAAATGACACTTTAATTATAATAAATAATTATTTTCTTTCGCATACTTACTATAACTATAAAAGTATTGGTTTTACAGAAACTGCAAATCTTGTATTGGACCTTCTGGTGGATCTCCGTCTAATTGGCCACTTTATGACAAAGTGAATCAAATAATTGGTTCCCACCCTATTAATAACACTACTGCAATTATGGAGGACAGCATAATAGGTATTTAGCTGTACAGATTAATTTTATTTGAAAAAATTAAACATTTTTGTTTAAAGATACACAAGACCAACAAGACGTAGTAATGATTGAAAGTTTATCTGACGCTATGATAAGGAATACATATCCGTCACTGCATACTCAATCGGCGACAACTTCATAAGAAGACATGCCACAACTGTTATCGCCTGCCAACACCCCATCATGTTCCCGGGGAGCTAAAAATAAAAAAATATTAGAAATGTTTGAAAAGTTTGGAAATTCATTTGAAAAAGCAATGACAGAGGACAAAAAGTGTACGGAAGAACTGATAGCGATTGAAAAAGAAAAATTAAAAACATTTAAAGATATGAGGGATAGCACAGATAGATTGACTTCTGGAATTTTGGATTTTTTGAAAAACAGCTCTCAAAAAAATTCATAAAAGTAATTATAAACCAATTGAACTTAAGCAAACTTTTTGTTTACTTTTATGAAACTGTCATTTCTTAAGCAAAGTGCAATACTGATCCCACATTCCGTACGGATTTCAATTGCCTCTTTATGTGTTGTAATGAGTATGTTTTTTTATATTGTTTAGTTGTTAATAAATTAGATTAATAATAAATAATTAAAACTTACAAAAGTGTGAACAAAATGCGTTTCTTATTTCTTCACCTTCTTTGTTGTGGTCATAAGTGGGGCCATGCCTTCTTTCTGTGACTGAAACGTTCATATCAATCATCCAAGAGGGATCTATTGCATCCTTTTCTTTTATTAAAAAATTATGCAATATGCAACACGCCTTAACAATTTTGTTGACATTACTGATCTGGTTGTCAACGCCTTTTCCAATTCGTCGAAACCTAAAAATGTTTTGTTTTTCAAAAAGTAGGTCCTAACACGTTTAAATACAATACCTGCCCTTTAGATGGCCAAAAGAATTTTCAACTACTCTCCGACATTTCGATAAAGCATAATTAAATTGCTTTTGACTATCCGTTTTATCAGTGCGAAAAGGATACGGTTTCATTACTGAAGTTGACAATCGAAAAGCCGAGTCCGCCAAAATGACAACAGGAACATTTAGTGAGCCGATTGGTGAACTCATCTCTTTTAAAAGTGCTGTATTCTGTAGTTGTTGCTTTAATGCTGATTTTTCAAAAATGGTGGAATCATTGCACCTTCCGGGACTTCCCACGTTTATGTACATAAAATTATAGCTGGGAAAAAACAAGGTACTATTATTATGAATAAATGTACAAAGTACATAAATAAATACACATAATACAATGTACACTAATATATGTGTGTACATACTTTGCATCTACTAATGCGAAAAGCACAACCGAATACCAGCCTTTATAATTAAAATAATCGGTGGCATCTTCACCTTTAGGATGAACTTCGATATGGCATCCACCTGAAAATAAAAAATGGTTAAGTTCATTATATATTCATAAACATGCAATACTACCAATCGCTCCTAAGCATTGCGGAAATCCAAGTTGTAAGAAACCATTTACAGAGCGTGTAATCGTTTCCCTGTCAAGAGGAAAATAGTTCATATAAAGCGGACGAAGTACTCTCCAAACCTCTTCACAAAACTCAAGTAAAATGGTACAAACAGTGGATGTCCCAACTCCAAAAATTGTTGCAATAGTACGATACTCGGCAGATGAGGCCAAGGCATACAGGGCAATAGCTATGCGTTTTTCCAAACTAACAGCTTTCCGAAAATTAGTGTCTTTTTTCCCCAATGCTTTTAATAAAGCACATAATTTATCAAAGCTGGTTCGACTCATTCGCATATGTAATTTAAAATAACTTTCGCCATTTTCATTGCACTCACTTTCCCAAAAGGTCCCAGTTCGATTCTAAATAAATATATACATATAATATATGTATGTATGCAAATGTAACAATTGCTTAAGTGTACTTTCCAAAGTCCACACATTTCGTGATTCCATATGCAAAATTATCCATTGTTGATTCAAACAAAAGCGTATTTTTTCTTTCAGAACCCGTTTTCGTTTTTTATATAGAACAATTTCATTTCCGAGTACTTCACTTCGTATAAGAAGTTCCATAATTTTTATATATTCACTAACAAAATACAAAATAATTTCTATTTTGGAACGCATTGCCAAAATTTCATACAAAGGAAAACTGAAAAATATTACTTCAAGAAATACACTTATTTCTTCAAAAAATAAATTTTATTGTCAGTGAGTTAAAACCTGATTTAATTAAAATTGTAGTGTGAACGCAAAATCAGCTGTTAATAGTTTTAATGTTAAAACCAGGTTTTAACTTTAGGTGTGAAAACACTATAAAATTGGAAATACATACATATCATAACTCTGAAAAGCAATGGGCAAAAATATCGATATATCAAAATATCGATATTTAAAATACCGATATATCAATACATCGATATTGAAATACGACTATCGAATTCGATATTTTTTGAAGTCAGTCTTCATTAAAAACTGAAAATTTTAGCCGTTTTTCAGACAATATGTTTTTTAAGAATTGGCATCATTGCATGCATCATATGTTTTTTAAACTAATACGGAGATCTAAAATGATTGGCATTTATAAGAAGCAGTGCCGGATACAAGAAGCAGATTGACAGGAGAGCACATAAAACAGAGAGTGATCCTGATGTCCATATCTGATGATTACTGGTTTGACTAAAGCAATCAAAAACATTTCTAGTTAAAGTTGGTACTTTTGGGGTGCAATTCAAATTTTAAGGTTAGTTTGGTACTTCCATGACTTCTTTACTTCCATTTAAATTTTTCGTAATTTTTTTTTTTCATATGATGTTTTTGTTCCCTTCCTTTTTTTTGTTATAATTGAATTTTTTGTTTTGATTGATTTTGTTGTTTGTATTAATTTTTTGAAATAAAATGACACAATAAAAAGTAACAATTTAATTGCAAATAATATGTTTGTTCATAAATATTTATGTACAAAGGTATATTAAATTTTTTAACTTGGTAATAGTTTCAGCAAAATACGTTCGATACATCGATATTTTTGATATAATAAATATCGATACCCTAAAAAATATCGATTCGATATATGTATATCGATATATTTTTTCAATTTGCCCATCCCTAACTCTGATAGGCATAGATTTCAATTCGGATTTATTAAGTCGAATGGTCATTTTCTCAATGTATGAGCATGTTATATTAAATTCGGGTAAAAAAAACACGTTGTAAAAAACGGTTACTATTATTGGTCCGCGTAACTCAAGTCTTTTTTTTGTAAAGTGAATACTTCTTCTACTAATTTTATTAATAAATTTAACACCAGGTGTTATTAAAATTGTTATCGTTTACAACAATATTTTACTTGCATAAACAAGAATACCCAGTAATAACCATATAACAATGGTTAACTTTATAATAAGAACATGAATTGTATTGAATATAAAAAAAGGATGCAATAATAAGTAGATTTAATAAAGAACCGTGAAGCCCAATAAAATAAACAAACAGTGCTGAATTTAACAAAGTTATTTTCGGGAATACAAAATTTATCATTAAAACGATTTCCGTATGACGCACAGTGAGACAACGCCGGCATTAGAAACAAGCAGTCATTGTAGAGCTCTGAAATTTTGCACAGGTTATTTTTGAGACAATTCCAGTTAAAAAAAATTAGGAAAATTCGCCCACTTTTACGCCCACCTCCCATACAATCGAAATTTGTAAAAAGCCGTATTGCCCGTAATACTTTAGGTATAACTCTCAATTTTTGTATACTTGAATGTTATATTGTTACAAACATTATCGGAAAAAAGTTTTGATCTTTGGCCTACTTTTACCCACACCACCCATACAACCTCAACATAAAAAGTGCCATATTTTCTAAAATATTTTAGGTACAACCTTCAAATTTGATATTTGTTCAACCAACTGTGCTGTACATGTACGCAAAAAAAAAACGGTTATTTTCGGTGATTGATATACAAAACAACAACAAGGAATTTTATGGAAAAAATTAGAGGCAGTCGTGGTTTTTTGCTTATATCTCAGCCATTTTCGGATCGATTTGGCTGAATTTCAAGCAAACAATTCTGGACTATATGTCACATAAATGTAAAACAACCTAGCCCCCATCAGATCTGGGGTCTTCGGGAAACCCATTTCAACGGTCCGACGACCATTGTTAAATCAGCTTAGCTACTTATGAGGTTCTGGGTCCTATATACTTTATTGGGTCTAACATCAATATTATAGCAAGAATATATTTTACCAGACATGTTTCAGAGAAGGAAAGTAAATTATGTCTAGTTTGAAAACTACTATTTACTTTTGTTTTCCTGCAGTAGTTGCTATACATTTTTCCATTTCAAGCAAATATTTAATTCACATTAAACTGGAAACTGAAGCAGTAATCTACTAATTAACAGAAAATCCACAATTCATAAAAAGATTAAAAAGTAAACTTCAATAAAGCGCGATTTTCTTTTAATGTATGTTAGTATGTATTTTCGCGTTAACACGAAAACTGCAGCACAATATACAAAATTATTTAAAATAATGGAGCAAAAATCTAATTTGGGGAAAACCTTCAATGACATTTTAAAGGTCATAAATATTTGAATTGTCTTGTTCTCCCATCCCGTTCCGGACAAAATTCGCTCACAATAAAGAAGAAAGTTTTTTCTGCTGTTGAAGAAGCAACAATTAATTTATTAGGCATTCGTATGGTTACTCAACAAATGGAGCCATTTGGACTTAAAAGACCGCAAAATTTTTCCCCAGAGCCCAAGAAAAACTCAGCGGCGAATACCAACAGTATTGATGAAATCGAAGATATATGTATTCCAACTCCGCAAAAAATAGGAAAAAAAACTATCCGAAATATGAATAAAATAAAGATGAACACAGAAAAGCTTTTTTAGCTGAAATTGAAATAAAAAAAATTTAACTCTAAGAATTAAATAGTGGAATGACATAATTTTTCTTGTTATTATCAGCCCAAATATGAATGAAAATTCCCCGGGAGTTTTCTCTCTTCTCCCATTTTTCCTATGTAAATGCAATTGTAAAACTGGGGAAAGGGAACAAACTCCCGGGAAATTCGTATTCATAATTGGGCTGTATATGTGAAGTTATATTTATGTATGAATAACTTTTAGTTTCATGTTAAAAAAGTTAAATTTATTTTTTTTCGTGCCTCTGACGTTGCCCGTCCAGAACTAATTTTTGCCTACCTATAAATCAATATATAAAGATCGATCTACATATGTTCTAAATTTCGTCAAAGTCGGTAAGATAGCTTAGGATAAAAAGCCTATATTTTTAATTTCATCAAAATCGCTTTAGCTATTTAGCCGACAAAGCGTAGCAAATGCAAAAGTCACTTTTGCATTCGATCAGGGGGCAGTCGGGCGGGCGGTTGGACTGGAGGCAGAATGGAGGGTGAATAGTGTACTCACGTTAAAATGGCTTTGCTTTTCTTTTGAGTACGGAAACTATTGCATCAATACATCTTTTCTAAAACGATAGTTAATATCTTCAGAGTATGAAGGTCAAGCGACCCTGCGCCCTATCCTAAGTAAGAACTAGTTAATGAACAAAATAGTACAAAAAATCCACCCCTAAAGATACGTTTATACTCAGGACCTAACAAGTTTAATTTGAAGTTTATAGGTCCAATATTAAAGAAACTTCAAAAAGGACCAGTTAAATAGCCAAAAAGTATAAAAAAGCCGCTCCTACACTCACATAGGACAGAGCATGTTTAATTTTATGTTTTTAGGTCCAATACTAAAAAAAAATTAAAAAGTGCAAGTTAAAGAACGGAAAAGTACCAAACATATCCCTCTTACAGATTCTAATCCACTCAGGACCTTGCATACGGATATTGTTGTAAAAATATACACATCAATCCAAACTTCTGAAATTTCTAAACTTAATATCTGTACAAATATTTTCGAATTATGGTATGCAAACAAGGGAATTCCCCTTTTTTGTTTTATGCACATTGTGTTTGATTGTTAAAAATAATAATATTAATAAAAAAAAACATTATGCTTATGATTCCGGCTAATAAAGTAGATCACTGTCAATCGGTGCACAAAAATTTTAATCGATGCAAAAAATGTTATTTTTTTTCCCGGATTGATATTGCCGGTAAATCGAATCACGGATGTCCCAGGTTCAACTGTATATGCTTAAAATAAAACTACGTATTTCCTTACGATTAAAATCATCTTTTGTAGAACATATTACAATCAAATCTTAAATAATTATTTAAATTATCCGTTAAAAATGGTTTATTTTTTAAAGGAGCTTATTTTTTGAATTTTATATTGTTGTGTGAAAGCATTTCTTAAACTTTAAAAATTAAACTTATACTAAAACACTAGATTCAAAAACGTGTTTAACTTAATTATTATTATTTCGATTATATTCTTTCGTCTCTTTTTATTTTCTTTATTAACTCCTTTGAATTCTCAATTTTAGCTATCGATCTCTCTCATACCGAACTAAGCTTTCAATCAATCAAGGATATTTTGACTTTTGTTGCAAAATCAAAAACTTTTTTTAAATGTGAATTTTTTCTTAATATAAAGCTAAGGCATTTCCTTTAAGAGCTGGGATGCGAAATAGCTATCTATCTTACTTGGAACAAATTTTGCTAGGAACAAAAGGCAATAAGTAACATGGATAAGAACAAACATCTGTTTGTCCAAAATGTCAAATTTTAACCCCCTACAACTCAGTGAATTCTTAAACGATATTTTTTAAAATTTGTGTCCAAACTACCTACTAGCCAATAGGACTAACCTTGGTTTCTTCATCGCAATCGGAAGACAACGGTTGCAAAATTTAGGTCCCTTGTCTCCGTATAAAGATAGATAGAAATATAGATGAAAAGGAGGCGGTGTGTTTTCAAATTATGTTCTTCGAGTTTCTTCTAAAATGTTCTCATACTTAGAAAAATGAGAAGTGAATAGTTGGTAATACAGTGCCAGCTTGATGATTCGAATTAATGATTGCAGACCCTGATTCGGATTAACGAGATATTCGGATTTCTGGATGTGCTCTTATTATGTTCATATTAGAATTCACTATGTCCGAAAATAAAACACAGGCCAGGATTTCAAAACAAATTTATTTTATTTTTATTAATGAAGAATGAAAAAATTTAGTTTCGTATTCAAAAAAATAATTTAGATATCAAACCAAGGCGAATTTACAACAGGTGACCTTGTCTTGCTACGTAAGCAACAGCTGATAACTAACCTTGTGCAGCGTTGCCACTTTGTGGGTAAATACCCGAATTTAGTATAATTTTTACTGTCGTGGGTAGAGCGTGTGTAATTTCTCTTAGGCATAATTCAGGTGTTATTTAAAATTCTTACTTCAGATACCCAAATAAAATCAAGACTCAATTTCAGTGATGACATTTATTTCTTTTTAAATGTTGTTGATAAAAATGCACAGTCTTCTGAACCCAAGAAAAAGACTTCAATCAATTAATATATATTTTCAAAAGTTTGGTAATAAATGCCGAAAGATGGACTCTTAGATTCGGATAAAGATGACTATCACAGTGGTTTAGAACCAGAAGCTTATTGAAAAAAGTTATTCGAACTAGACTGAGGGTAGAAATGTTGCCAATATTTCAACATATAATTAATTTTATATGTGTCTGCAAACTTTCAAATGCTTTAGTTTGAAGAATATTTAACGCCCTGAACAGTTCTAAAACTGAATTACGAAAGGAACAGTTGTATACAACCCTGCCGGCATCTAGTTTACTAAATATAGTATTAAGGGTATTTTTAAGACCATGAAATATGGCAGAAAACACAAAACAAATGAATTTTAATTGCAGATTAATACACTGTATAACCATTTGAAACTTATTTAAAACAAATAGGCACCGCGCCTGTCCTTGACGAAACGCATTGCAGACGTCCAGTTTTGTTCATCTTTTTCGAGAATTGCTGGCTGCATGTCACGAATAAAATGAACAATGTTGACCACCAAGGCGCCAATTGTTGCTGGTTTAACAGCATAAACCAGTGACTTCACAGCACTACGGAAAACAATCAAGAGGTGTCAGATCGCACGGCCTTTAAGTCTTATTAACAGTTTAATTTCTCTAAATCAACACATCGCCTTCATTTGTGAAAAAATGAGTTGCGTCATTGAAATCATAAGGTCGCCTTTAAGAGGCGAAAATCGATGGTTGATTTTCAAAGTAATTTTGGATAATTTGGTGGCGTTGTTCAAGCATGAATCTATTTGTATATGGTAATGTGCCTGAGCAAAAATTGAGAGCAGTATGACAGTTCGTTTGACAGTTAATCTTACGTAAGGTTTTTCGGGCTTATAAAGGAATTGCAATAAGAATTTTGAATCTTCCTTAGATGAATGCAACCAAATATGGAAAGTTAACTCATTATTTTTAGGAGTTTTATTAATAATAATAATTTTTTAGTCTTTAATGTTATATATTTTAATGTTAATTAATTTTAATAAGAATGTTGACTTATATTGATCTTCGTTCAATGAGTCTGTTGTATTTTTGCTTCTTTGTAAATGTCTTGTTTTAAATAAAACTTCAATTTTATATCAGGTGTAATTTCATTTAAATCGGGTAATTTTGCTTCATCTCAAGTGTAATTTTGAATTTTGTTGGTGGTAACACTGACCTTGTGTCAAAATGGTATTCCGTTCTGGTGGTTCTGGGGAATCTTAACTAAGTTCTATTATTTTCGCTTCAAATTATGAAATTTAAAATGTCTTTTAAGTTATTATATTTCAAAACACACAATTTAAAATTAAAAAAAAAATTAAATATATGTTGGAATATTTGACACAACGTTAAAATAATTTACAATGTTGTCAACATTTTTAAAATAAGACCACCTTGTATGAATTCGCTTTGTATCAAACGTATTTTCAAACAAAATATCTATACAAATTTTTCTGAAAATATATTTCAAGACCAAGTTAGTTTTTAGTGAATACGGCAGCAAAGGTTTTTTTAAATTCAACATTTTTTATTTTTTCGAATTTATTCTATGCTAAATTTCAGTTATGTATTTTATAAAGCTTTTTTGTAATAGTCCTATTCCTTTAATTTTTTTTGGAATGACTTTATACACTACCAGACTATTATATTGTATCTTCTTGTTACATTTTACCTTAGCTGTCCTTTAGATAGCAATGAAGTATATTGTATGTACAGAAAAATTTACAATTATTAGACACCAGCAGATTGTAATGCATTTTCTGGCCCGCTACAGCCTTCGTCAGCATTCTTTGTGTCACACTGGATAGTAATACTGGCCGTAGCGGGCCAGAAAATGCATTAGAAATTTAGCTCATAGAATAAATTCGAAAAATAAAAAATGTTGAATATAATATAAAGTAACCTTCAAAAGGAAATAATTACCGGTTTTTTAAATGTTATGTTTTTTAACATACAGGGTCCGCCAAATAACTTTTTGTTTTGAAAATGCTATAAAAAAAACTACTGAATATTTTCTCAAATTTAATTTTTTATTTGAAAGTACAATCCTTCCGGTTATTCATTCGCAGGTCCACTTAGCGAAGCGAAAACGCATATTTCCCAGCGTTGTTCAAGCGTATACACAACCATATTCGTCCAGCGGAAGAATACAACTAATTATCTGTCAAATCAGACATGAGCTAATTGTTACCATTCACGAAATAAGCACTAGTTGAAAAAAAACCGTAAGATGGCGGACCCGTTACATAATTTGTGATGCACGTCATTATTGCAGTAAAATTAGTTGCAAATTTTCAAAATTTGTACAGAAAATCGCTTCTTAAAATTTAAAAAAGCAGAAAAATAAAATAAATAAAAATTCGGTTTAGCGAACTTGCAATCAATGCGAACTATAGAGTATGTAATAACTACGTCATAAATTCAATGCGGATTACTATATAATTCGGATAACACACCTTCGGATTAGCGAGCTGGCACTGTACATTACTTAAAATTTCCTAGTTTTACCAGGAATTTTTTCATTACAAACCACCTCCTGAAAATTTCGCACCGAATAAAAATGGAACCAACCAAATCGCTCCAGCCGTTCTCACGTAATTCGACTGTATACCTACATGGAGCGTTTCATTTTTATAAACATACCTACATATATGAATGTATAGAGATTATATTTGTTTTTAATTAGTAGGGACGTGAGAATATTTTTTCTTAAATAATTTACCAATAAAAAAAAATACACACGTATGGATACTGGCGTTAGTAACGTTTATTGTCACAAACCCATTAACTAAAATCGAAGTCTTGGCGGAGAAATTTACATGATTCCGAAAAAATATTTCATTCCGGAGATGTTTAGAAAGTTAGATAGATATACCTACCTATGCTTATTTTTAAGACCATGAAATATGGCAGAAAACACAAAACAAATGAATTTTAATTGCAGATTAATACACTGTATAACCATTTGAAACTTATTTAAAACAAATAGGCACCGCGCCTGTCCTTGACGAAACGCATTGCAGACGTCCAGTTTTGTTCATCTTTTTCGAGAATTGCTGGCTGCATGTCACGAATAAAATGAACAATGTTGACCACCAAGGCGCCAATTGTTGCTGGTTTAACAGCATAAACCAGTGACTTCACAGCACTACGGAAAACAATCAAGAGGTGTCAGATCGCACGGCCTTTAAGTCTTATTAACAGTTTAATTTCTCTAAATCAACACATCGCCTTCATTTGTGAAAAAATGAGTTGCGTCATTGAAATCATAAGGTCGCCTTTAAGAGGCGAAAATCGATGGTTGATTTTCAAAGTAATTTTGGATAATTTGGTGGCGTTGTTCAAGCATGAATCTATTTGTATATGGTAATGTGCCTGAGCAAAAATTGAGAGCAGTATGACAGTTCGTTTGACAGTTAATCTTACGTAAGGTTTTTCGGGCTTATAAAGGAATTGCAATAAGAATTTTGAATCTTCCTTAGATGAATGCAACCAAATATGGAAAGTTAACTCATTATTTTTAGGAGTTTTATTAATAATAATAATTTTTTAGTCTTTAATGTTATATATTTTAATGTTAATTAATTTTAATAAGAATGTTGACTTATATTGATCTTCGTTCAATGAGTCTGTTGTATTTTTGCTTCTTTGTAAATGTCTTGTTTTAAATAAAACTTCAATTTTATATCAGGTGTAATTTCATTTAAATCGGGTAATTTTGCTTCATCTCAAGTGTAATTTTGAATTTTGTTGGTGGTAACACTGACCTTGTGTCAAAATGGTATTCCGTTCTGGTGGTTCTGGGGAATCTTAACTAAGTTCTATTATTTTCGCTTCAAATTATGAAATTTAAAATGTCTTTTAAGTTATTATATTTCAAAACACACAATTTAAAATTAAAAAAAAAATTAAATATATGTTGGAATATTTGACACAACGTTAAAATAATTTACAATGTTGTCAACATTTTTAAAATAAGACCACCTTGTATGAATTCGCTTTGTATCAAACGTATTTTCAAACAAAATATCTATACAAATTTTTCTGAAAATATATTTCAAGACCAAGTTAGTTTTTAGTGAATACGGCAGCAAAGGTTTTTTTAAATTCAACATTTTTTATTTTTTCGAATTTATTCTATGCTAAATTTCAGTTATGTATTTTATAAAGCTTTTTTGTAATAGTCCTATTCCTTTAATTTTTTTTGGAATGACTTTATACACTACCAGACTATTATATTGTATCTTCTTGTTACATTTTACCTTAGCTGTCCTTTAGATAGCAATGAAGTATATTGTATGTACAGAAAAATTTACAATTATTAGACACCAGCAGATTGTAATGCATTTTCTGGCCCGCTACAGCCTTCGTCAGCATTCTTTGTGTCACACTGGATAGTAATACTGGCCGTAGCGGGCCAGAAAATGCATTAGAAATTTAGCTCATAGAATAAATTCGAAAAATAAAAAATGTTGAATATAATATAAAGTAACCTTCAAAAGGAAATAATTACCGGTTTTTTAAATGTTATGTTTTTTAACATACAGGGTCCGCCAAATAACTTTTTGTTTTGAAAATGCTATAAAAAAAACTACTGAATATTTTCTCAAATTTAATTTTTTATTTGAAAGTACAATCCTTCCGGTTATTCATTCGCAGGTCCACTTAGCGAAGCGAAAACGCATATTTCCCAGCGTTGTTCAAGCGTATACACAACCATATTCGTCCAGCGGAAGAATACAACTAATTATCTGTCAAATCAGACATGAGCTAATTGTTACCATTCACGAAATAAGCACTAGTTGAAAAAAAACCGTAAGATGGCGGACCCGTTACATAATTTGTGATGCACGTCATTATTGCAGTAAAATTAGTTGCAAATTTTCAAAATTTGTACAGAAAATCGCTTCTTAAAATTTAAAAAAGCAGAAAAATAAAATAAATAAAAATTCGGTTTAGCGAACTTGCAATCAATGCGAACTATAGAGTATGTAATAACTACGTCATAAATTCAATGCGGATTACTATATAATTCGGATAACACACCTTCGGATTAGCGAGCTGGCACTGTACATTACTTAAAATTTCCTAGTTTTACCAGGAATTTTTTCATTACAAACCACCTCCTGAAAATTTCGCACCGAATAAAAATGGAACCAACCAAATCGCTCCAGCCGTTCTCACGTAATTCGACTGTATACCTACATGGAGCGTTTCATTTTTATAAACATACCTACATATATGAATGTATAGAGATTATATTTGTTTTTAATTAGTAGGGACGTGAGAATATTTTTTCTTAAATAATTTACCAATAAAAAAAAAATACACACGTATGGATACTGGCGTTAGTAACGTTTATTGTCACAAACCCATTAACTAAAATCGAAGTCTTGGCGGAGAAATTTACATGATTCCGAAAAAATATTTCATTCCGGAGATGTTTAGAAAGTTAGATAGATATACCTACCTATGCTTACTTCATTCCATTCAACATGGTACAACAACCTAAAATTTTGTCCAAAGCTTCTAAATTGTTAACAAACAATAAGTCTTAATCAAGCACAATATATGTACATAAGTTTATGAAAGTACATAGGTACATATGTATAGTGTAAAAGTGTGTATGTATGTGTATGTTTCAGCGAATACAAAATGCAGAGATTGGTAGAAATCATAAAAACAAACAAAAATAAGCTGCACACGCGCTCCTTTACGCCCAACGTAATTGTCACAGTGTCGAGTTATTTGATAGTTATCCAACCATAAAAAGTTATTTTTTTTTGTTGTTTTTATTTAAACTTTGTTGAATCACGCATCAGGGCGTTTTACTTGCATATAAAAAATATATAATTTTTATTTCTACAAAAGAGAGAGAAAACATAGAAAAAAAGACACAGTTTTAAATACGACTATGACTATAAGTAGGTACCTATTAAAAATTCTTGCTTATATGAAAATGCGATTAACATACAACATACATATCTTAACATATGTATATGTATGCATATGTACTTAAATAAAATACCAATACATAAAGGTAATCATAGGTTTATTATGTATTAACATTTGAGTGGTACTTACAAAAACATAATTGAACAAGTAAGAGTACTTTATTTAATAAACTCTTCACAATGGTGCGACAAGAACAGAAAGTTATATAAATTTATTAATAGTTATGTAGGGATAAGATTTTCATGCACTAAATAATCAAAAATATGCACTAAAAGATCTAAAATATGCACTAAAAAATAAAAATTATGCACTAAAAACTTAAAAAATTTCAATAAAAAATGGTTTTTTATTTTACTAAAAACAAAAATATAAAAAATTCAGTCTATTGTTATTCAAACATCTTTAAAAATAGCTAATTTAAATTTTTGTTTGCTTAAATAAATAAATACATAAGTATGTATTGTTTTATTAAGAGTAAAACTTTGTATTTCACTTGAATGAATGTCAATGAATTTAAACAAAATTTATTTTCAGATCCCACTTTGATTCCAGATCAGATCAAAAATATTTTAAATTTTTTTTATTTTTTTAAATCCGTAATTTTTTTTGCAATACGTTTTGGATTTTGTTTTTAATTTTTCGGGCTATTCTTCCTTCCACATTGTAAGTTTTATTTTTTTAATATCAATTAATTTGACTTGAGTATTAAATGAACTAAATCCCTCCTAATTAATTATTGTTTCACCAATATATATGTATGTAATTGGCGATTCAATATATCTTTTGCTTTTTAATTGCACAATCATCGGCATCAACAAGCTCTTCTAACATTCTTAAATTAATCGAAATTTTTTTAATAGAATTCTGAAGCATCTAGCCAGGCCCCCATTTTGCTTCTATTGGCTGCGGTGACAGGGGAATCAAGGGATACATTTTATTTAAAATTACAATATTATGGAATTGGCTTCTAAATTCTTGCAACGCGGAAAAACCCATGTGCCAAGAAAGTTATTCCCTAGAGAGACGCGAACTGGCACTAAAGTAGTCCCATGATAGGTCTTTGGCGGTAGAGATCGGTTCTAGTTCTAACACTTTATATGAATAAGACCTATCACTTCTACATGGGGTTGTCATTAGATGGGGTCAAATGACACCATTTGACCAGTCACAGATCTATTCTCAATGAACGTGCATAGTGTCAGTTACTAAAATGTAGTATTATTTCAATAAAACAAGTCTGTCACGAGCATAAATGTACATATATTTTTTGTTTATTATTTTATTTACAATAAATGACGTTATATTATTTAGAATACCTACCTATAAGTATATAATTAAAAGTAAATAAAAAAAAATTAAATAAAATAAGTCTGCCATCTTAGTGTTTTACACA
Organism: Pollenia labialis; assembly: GCA_949318255.1. Lineage (NCBI taxonomy): Eukaryota > Metazoa > Arthropoda > Insecta > Diptera > Polleniidae > Pollenia > Pollenia labialis. Next base: position 14,195,844 of record OX439144.1, on the reverse strand, counting down.
TACACAAGCAGACACAATAACTGCCTTACGTTTGAAGGAAAGTAACATGTTGCTTCTGTTTCTACTACTGCCGGCTGGCTCTCTTATTGCCGTATTATACAACAAGTCAGGCTTAAATTTGAGTTTTAATGTTTGTAATGTTCTCTGGTGGTGGTGATGTTGTTACCACGGTTTGTTAGTATGTGATGCGGAACGGCTGACTCTGGCTTTGCGCTTGTTTTTTTTTTGTTATCACAAAACAGTTCTGCTTGAGATCTTTGCGTCTGCGGACAACCTGTCGGATAAAAAAACAAATATTACGAAAAAACGCAACAAGTGCATTTTAAGAAATAATATTTTTTTTTTTTACTTTTAACGAAAATTTAAGTAAATAATAAAAATATATAATATTTGTAAATAAAAATATATATATAATTGTATACAAATATACATACATATGTCTATATATATATATGTATGTATGTATATTGATTATTACAATAATAATTAATTAATTAAAAAATTTAATTTACAAAAAAAAAGTGAATGTCAGTTACAGAACCAAACGAAAAAATAACAAATATCAGAAATAAATAAAAAAAAGAAGAAAAAAGCTCAGCTGACCAACAAAAAATAAATAAAAAATAATGAAAAATGAATTAAAAATATAAACCTGGAATCAAAATTAAAAAAAACTTAAATTCAATTTATGTGATTTTGAAGAAAAAATACTAAATTCAAATTTTTTACAACTGGTAAGCAAAAACTTAAACAGCCATACCTAAATAAGAGCGGAAAACGTTTCCTAACTATCAAAAATTACCATACAATCTGTATGTCGCATACTGAAATAGCGCTTTACAATTAGAAAATCCGATTTTGACAGCGCTTTCATTAGTAAATTTGGCCACAATCTGAATTAAATTATAGCAATTTAGCTAATTGTAATAGGTCAATCTAGCGGTTACATCTCCATTTTTTTATTTCTATTATGTGGGTTTTATAGAACCAGAGTGTTAACACTAAAGACCGTGACACAACGTTGATGCTATTGCTTAGGTATGACATATCAGCAGGAGAAAACGTCCAGCTTTCCACTCCTGTTTATATATGGCTGTTACTTAAAAGATACATAAATGTATTATATTTCGCACTAAAGTAATTAAGAGATTTTTTTTATTATATTAATAAATAATGTGTGTTATATAAAAGAAGTTTATATAAAATAACATAAAATAAATATTTTTTGAAGTCGAAACAATTGTTTTTTAAAATCATACATCTAAAATAGTTAAACGGCCCGACCAGGCCCGTTTCGAAAATGGAAAATTTTAATTCATCGAAATTTTAAAAATATAAAAAATAACTTAAAATGTTAGAAAACATTATTTAAAACCACCTAAAAAGGTTTTGATTTAATTTTAATTTTGGTTTTGAACAAAACTTGTGCGCAATTTTAATTGAAGCAATTAAAAAGTTTTCTTTTTTATAATTTAACAGCTAATTTTATTAAACTACTTCTAATATAGGAATGAAGCTTTTATAAAACATTTTTAATTTGCGTTTTGTTAATGAAACCTAATGATAAAATATCAGCTACGCAATAGTAACATTTGTAAATTCCGCATGAACTATTTACAATTAATGTATTTTAGGACTAGATAGTTTGTTAGTATGAGGAAATATGTGTATGTTTGAGCTGGTTCTTCAAATCTTGTGCGAAACTATGTTACTTTATACGCAATTGATTTTTCAAAGTACCAGCTCGCACGGATGTGGGTATTTATTTGCATCTACACTAACTGCCCGAAGGGTGAACATTTACATAAAAACAATATTTACGAAAATTGTTTATATATGTATGTATATATATATATATACTTATATATATATATATATACTTATAAATATATATATGTATATATATGTACTTCTAAAGTCAAATGAGCCTGAGAGTTTTAACGCGTTTCTGTCTATTTTAAATACTGTAAATTTTGTATTACATATATGCAAAAACAATTTTTGTAAACATGTTTTTGTTAGACATATTCGCTTTAGGGGCAATGCTTTGCATATTCACTTCCCCTTTGAAGGGCTTCACAAATAGCACCTGTGGAACCCCTATTAATATAAAAAGAAACTGAAGACCTCCCACAAGCGTGGTGGGGATGGCAAGCTGTGGATTAAATAGAAAATACAGTTTTTAGGAGAGACTTTTAAGGCCCAACTACAACATGCCTTAGCTGACTTCAGCAAATGTGCGAATACATGTTAATCACTTGTGTCAAACCATATTGAACCTAAGCAAACTTTTTGTTCAGTTTTATGAAAGCTATTATTTGCTTTAGCAAAATGCGAAACTGATCGCACATTCCAAATCAAAGTTATTTTTAAATTGCTGCTCAAATATACAAATCATTTTGTCTCATAAAAATCACCCATGTACATGCAAAGAAGGTGGTCAACTTCTTATGCCTGCAGCATTTTCCTTCACTTTGATTTATTTAGTTCAAAATTTTAAAATACAGATTATTTAAGGTCTTTGGCTTTTGTCTTTATATTGTTGTTATTTTTTTTTTTTTTTATTGTAAAGTACAAATAATCCTAAGCCAAAGAAATACACAAGGTCTACGGGGCCTTGGACTAAAAGTGTTGTCATAATACTTTGCTTAAAAATACCAACTCTTGCAAAAAACCGCTTTATCCCTACATTCACACAAAATTGTCTCTAAAAATTTTTTAGTTGATATTTTAAAGAAAAAAAACGGTTTAAAAAAATGTGAATTTTAATACAGCCTTGGTTAAACAACAATAAAAAACGAAAATTTGCTTTTGTTTTCAATATAATGTTTTCATTTTCTTAAAACAGGCAGATAGTGACATTTAATGTTTGCATAATTTACGCCATTTTTTGTATTATTCGCTTAATATTTAAGGAAAGCCCTCCAAACCCTAAAATATATTCTTTTGCCCCCATATTTCAATGTATGCACAAACTAGACATTTCAACGAACTATTTTTAGGAAAATAATTTTAATCCATTAAAGGGGCCTGCAATATTTAGAAAACCACTTCACATTTCATCTTGTTTGCTACATGTTTTAAATAATACCAAAAGTATTCCTCTTTATATAAAAATAAAATATTTTACAAAATTTATTTAACACAGCCAATGCCAATAGGTGCGTTTGAGTACTTTTACAGTAAAATGCAGTAAATGAGAAAATTGTAAAATTCGCTCTCACAAAAAGCTGTTGTCCAAAAAAGTAAGCGAACGAATTCAAAATTTGTAAGAATTCGTAAAATAAAGGCAGCAGCAGATGGCAAATAATTGAAGTGTTGAAAAATGTTTACACTTGTGACTACTAAACACATTTTCTTATCGGTACTCGATTAAATACTTTTTATAACACGAACATTTTTGGAAAATACAAACAAATTATTATTTCATGTTATCTTTCATATTTTTTTGTTTTTTATTTTATTTGATGTTCCTAATTTGTGGTGGGTTAATTTATGCATAAGAACATGAATAATTTTTTGCAATTGATTACTTAAGTACCCAAGTACTTCAAACTTTTACAACTCTAAAAAATTATCATAACAAAAAAAAGTTTCAAATGTTGATATTTTGCCAAATTAATGTTTCACAAACAAGTTAAATTAATTAATATTTATTCACTTTTTGTTTTTGCTTAATTTTTCTTTCAACTTTTCTTTTATTTAACAATTTTTTTACAATTTGTAAGCATTTTGTTTGTTACTTTTGTTTGTTTACCTTTTGAAACATATGTTTTTTTGTTTAACTAAATTTTACTGCAAAAAATTCTGCAGTAAAAATTTGTAAATACTCAGACAATAACTCTCAATTTGTGTTTTCATTTACTGTATTTTGTGTACGCGAACGCAATTTAGTTCAGTAAAAAATAGTAAAAACTTTTGTGTTCTCGAACGCAGCTAATATATACAAAATGTTTAGGGATGTAATCACAACAGTTATATTATTAATGATCACTTTGGCATAAACACCAAATTAATTTTGGTGAAGTAAGAAAAGAAAAATTTAAAGTATTTTTACTAGGTAATGCACAACGGACAAAAATACGTAAGGATCAGTTTTTTTTGACTTCAGAAAATTGCATAAAAAAGTTTTAAGGACTAAGCCAAAAATAGATGAATTTTAATATCCTTACAATAACAGTTAGATATCCTGCCTATTCAATAATGTGCCTCTACTCAAATGAAAGAAACTTTCATGTAGATTAATAATTCAGAAAGTATTTTTAGGATTGGAAGGAAGACCGTTTACGAAATCCAATAATTAAAAAAAATTATGTAAATTATGCAAATAATATATGTCGCTATATCTCTAAAACTAGATCTGGTTGGGAAAAACTAGTCTTATTCTTAGCATCCGTTTATGGAATGAACTCCCTGATAATTTGCAGACATCTTTCGTAAATTTTATTGATGATGTAGCAATATTCTATAAAAAAAATAGTTAAAAAAATAAACAGTTCATACATATTTTTTTAATTTAACATAAATAAAAATTTATTTAGATATGATTTCTTAACATGTTGAAAGTATTTAAATTCGTATTCGCTTTCGCTTTCGCAAATATTTAATTTCATTATTTGCATTTGTTAAACATATATTCGCCGCAAAGCAATTTTCAAATGAATAACCACCGCACTTTAAACAATGTAGTTTGAACTAGAAAACCTGAAAGAAGTGTTGGCAACCCTGTTGTGTAAAAGTCAAAAAATTTTTCACGCCCGTATAGAAGTTCTTTATTTATTAAAAAAAATAGTTTAACCGAAGTATTTATTTTCCAAAAATTTAATATTCTATACATTTTTTGGTGTGGAATCTTATAAAAATAAAGTATGCCTCCAAAGGGACGAAGAAGTGTTAAAAATCCAGATTTCATTTGTGGTCAGTGTAGAATGGAGATAAAAGAAAACGAAGAGTATATACAGTGCGATAAATGCGCCAAAAATTTACATGCTCAATGTTCAAGTCTTGATAAACGTCAATTTAAACACTTGTTAGACAATGAGAGCGAACAGTATTTTTGTAATGTATGTAACGAAGGTGGAGGGACAGTAAAAGAAGTATTAAGTCAAATAAAAAAACAACTTAATAAGCTCAATCAGCTGTCTGAGTTACATGAGACAATGAATTTTATGTCACAGAAGTTTGATGAAATTATACGTGGGGTGGCTGAGAATAAACGACAAATTGATGTTGTGCAAAAAGAAAACCGTTTATTAAAAATGAAAATTAAAACGTTAAAAGATTCTGTGAAACTACTTAATGATCAAAGAGTTAGTAAAGATTGCCTGATTAGTGGTGTTGAAATTAAAGAAAATTCAAATGCAATTGATACGCTGTTGGAAATTTCTAAAGGTGTTGGTTTAAGTTTAAATGAAGGTGACGTTGAGTCTGCATATTTTTTAAAAAAGAAAGACTATAAAAACGCAAGTGAAAAGAGAACTATGATTGTTAAATTCGAAACCAAAAAATCTAAGGATAAGCTTATGCAAGCAAAGTCAAAACTTAAAGAGAATGAGAAAACTAAGTCAATTTATGTCAACGATTGCCTGGGCAAGGAAACTTTTAACGTTTTCAACCATGCCAAAGCTTTAAAAAAAGTTGGATACAAATCAGTTTATACTTTCAACGGAAGAGTTTATGTAAGAAAAAGTGAATTATCAAAGCCAAGACCAATAAAGAGTGAGGATGATGTCGATGATTTGCTTATGGAAGCTACAACAAATAGATTGCAAAGACGTAGATTAAGTCTTCATGTCCAACAGCCTGTTATACCTGAGGAAGATACAGATGATGAGGATAACCGTGCTTCTTTTTTGTCACCTAATTAAAACTTAAGTATAATCCAAATAATTTGCATAAAACTTTATATATTTTTTTTTTATATTTTTTATGTTTAATAATAATAATTTTTCTAATTTTGATTCATTTAATAATTATTTTAATCAAATAAATTTTCCTTTATTAAACATTGTGTCTGTGAACATACGAAGCATTTCAGCTATTGACAAATTTAATAAATTTAAACTTATGATTTCAAATTTTTCAAAACTACCCAGTATCATTGCTGTCCAGGAAACATGGTTTTCTTCAAATTTAGTTCAGAATTATAATATCCCGCGATATAATGTAGTGCATTGCTGTAGGGCGGATAGTTACGGTGGAACGTAGGTTTATATTCGAAATTGTTTTAATTATAGTATTGAATTGTGCAAAAGTGAGAACTTCATTGAAGCAATTACAGTTACTTTGGAAAATATTAAGATCAGGGGGAAATCTTTAAAGGTAACGTCGTTTTATAGGTCTCAGAAATGTGTTTTAGCAAAATTCTCAGGTTTTATTGAAAACTTAGTTACCAACTATGGACGATGTCCTAGTATTATTGTTGGCGACTCAAATGTTGATTTTTTAAAAAGTCCCTTATCAGCAAATTTGTTGGATATTATATCAAGTTTTAATTATCGAAACTGTCATAACCTGATAACTAGGCCAAAATCTGGAACATCCATTGACAATGTTTTTAGTAACATTACGGAAACTGTTTTTACGGATACGATTGAATGTTTATTGACCGATCACAATTTAATTTCATGTAAGGTTGAAAGAAAAAGCAATAGTTCAGAATATGTGGAAACAGTGCATAAAATTTGTAATTATGATAAAGCCAGAGAAAATCTGAACAATTTCTTGCAAGTATATCGGGAGTCTGATAGTATATGTGCAGATTTGTCAAAAATTATAGATTATATGGGAAATTCGGCTCAAAATGCAACTGAGAATAAAAATGCTAAAAGGTTCTTTAAGAATGAATTGGTACCATGGATAAATAAAAATTTACAAGCCCTAATAATTTATAAAGATAAATTGTTAAAAATGAGAAGAAAAAGAAAAAGTGTTGATACAGAGATTAGGTTAAAGAGAATAAGTTACGTAATTAAGAAATCGTGTAGAGAGTTAATGAATAATTATTACTACAACCATTTAGAAAAAATTCAGCAGGAACCGAGGAAGTGCTGGAAGTTTTTGAATCAAAATCTTGGTAGGAAAACAAGGAGTCAAATAAATGTTAAAGATTCGAATGATATAGTAGTAGTTGACAATCAACTTAAAAGTAATCTCTTTAACCAGTATTTTCTTAAAATCCCAAAAACACTAAAGGAACAAATTAGTTATTCACCTGCTGATTCATGTAACGATTTAAGAACCTTAACACGTTGTCAAACCTCATTTAGCTTTTCATATACTACTTCCTCGGAAATTAAAGATATGATTTCAAACCTAGATTTAACAAAGAGCTCTGGTTGGGATGGAATATCGCCCAGGATGTTATATGAATGCAAAAATCTTATCTCTCCATTTCTATCAAGAATATTTAACAGGATAATTGATACTTCGATATATCCAGACGATCTGAAGCTTGCCAAAATTGTTCCAATACCGAAGGAAAACAATGCTTCAATGATAGAAAAATTCCGTCCTATTGCTTTGCTGCCGATAATCAATAAAATTTTTGAAAAAATTCTTTATAAACAGTTGTCGTTATATTTGAATAATAATAGTTTTTTATATAATTGCCAATATGCATTTAAGAAAGGTTGTGGAACAGAAGAAGCTGTTGTAAATGTAGTCAACAGTATTTGTCAAGGTTTGGATAATGGGTTCAGTGGTGTGGCTGGAATTTTTTACGATTTTCCTAAGGCGTTTGATTTAGTAGACCATAAAATATTAATTGAAAAACTATGGAGTACGATGCTGCTATAATTACAGAGTATGTGAGGCTAAAAAAACTTATTTTAAATCCAGATAAAACCAAATTGTTAAGATTTCGGCCATATGTAACAGATAACCAAAATTTTAGTATATACATTGATGGGAAGGAAGTTTTTGAGGTTTGCTCAACAAAATATCTTGGAATTTATCTACAAAACAATCTTACCTGGGATAAACATATTGAGACCTTGAAAACGAAGATTACATCGGTTATTGGTATGCTTTATAAATTTAGGAACAGGTTTAATAAAAAAACTAAGCTAATTATATACCAGTCATTAATTCACAGTCGTTTAAATTATTTGCCCATTTTATATGCTTATAAAAAAAGCACTGAGTTAAAATCATTACAAAGAATTCAAAATAAATCACTGAAAATCGTTTTTAATAAGCCCTTAATATATTCCACAGTAACATTGTATAGGGATATATCGAAAACAATTCTGCCTATTTACAGATTGTATAAATTGCAGTTACTTTTGTATGTTTTCAAATCGATACATAATATTGGTCATTATACAATTTTTTTTGTTAGGAATCAAACCGTATTTAACACAAGAAATAACATGAATTTCCGAGTTGCAAAATGTCGTTTGGAAACCACGAAACAAAGAGTTGAACATATGGGTAGTTTTGAGTTCAATAATCTTCCGCAGAATTTGAAAAACATTGAAAGGGTTTCAATTTTTATGAAAAGTTTAAAAGAGTTTCTTCTCCAAAATTTAGAAATGCTTCTAATGTAAAAGTTCTTGTGAAAATTTATTTGAAATGTAATAATATTTTTTCTTTTTCTTTTTTTTCTATTATTGCTATTATTATATAAAACTTATGTAATGTTTTTTTTTTTGCCAACTCGCCTCAATAATGTCCAAGTGGCGCTGAGGCACTTTCTATCTTTTGTAAAATATTTCTTTTTTTTGAAAATAAACTGAATAAAAAAAAAAAAAAAAAAAAAAAAAAAAGTGGACAAATATTATTTCGGTATACATGAAGTTCTATACACTGAAGTGTTTATTGGTACCATGCAGATTCGTTATAGGGAAGTTCGACTGTACATTTTGTTCTGCTATTGAAGTAAAAAAAAACATTGTACCTATCGCACTTGTTCAACTATTTCTTTTATTCACTGTTTTTAAAAATCGACACGTAATATTCATATCTAACCAAAACTTCGTTCGCTAATGTAAGTTGAAAATGACCCTCCTCGTTCGAAATCGAAGAACAGGTCATACATTAAACAATGTTTAGCTGCTATTGAAATTTTGAAATTTTGTGTTGATTTAGTATTGTTGAACAAGTGCGACATGTTATATGTTATAATATCTTAAAAAATATGTTAAAATTTGGCAAAATTTTCATTGATGATACATACTTTTTTTTTGTTTCAGAAAATTACAAATCGTAACAACGTAGCACACATAATTTAAAATCAAAAAAAAAACAGAAGAAATATAATTTTCTTCAAAAATAGATCGATACCGAACTTTTAGCTTATACATATGTATATAAAAAATTGCTTTCATATCTCAAATATTTTTAATTTTAAAACGTGTTTTGTTTCTGCTGTAAACTTATGAAAAGTGCTGTCACGTTATTTTGCATTTTAGGTAACGATATGTGAAAATCAATTTAGGTACATACAATAAAAATCGTAATAATTAAATTGGTTTTTGGTGCATTATAAATTGTATAGTTACACTGTACAGCACAGAAAAAAACAACAGGATTCTGGCAGAGGAGACCAACAAAAATTTACGATTGTCTGCGCTTTGATAATTCACATCGGAATTCAATTTTAGATGGGGTTTAAGTTTCACCTCACCGTTTCGGCCTGTTCGTGCAGCATATCGGTATATAAAACTATGTGTTCTTTATATCTGACGTATAAGGTATGTTCAATAATTTTGTAGAAAATGTTACAGCAAATATTTTTATAGAGCACAATAACCCTCTAAATTCCCTTCATAACGGTAATTTTTGGCTCCATTCTACAAAAACGCAAAAACACCTTACCAATGGTAAGGGCGGGGATGAAATGTTCTACAAAAATGTTGGCCATGCAATTTTACTTCATATCGTCGAGGTGTTTGATCTCTGACCCAACTAACATAAAACAAATTTTAAAGGAGAGCACTTCTAATGTTTTTTGTCTTAAATGTAGTCATTTTCTAGCCAAAATACGAATGAAATTTGGTGTTAATTTTAAAACTAGCAGAAATTGTTTTTTACTCATTTAACAACAGCATCAGCTGTTTTTCGACAAATAAAAAAGTTCTTGCTAAAAGTTAAAAATGTTTATTGCTAAACGTATTATTATGCAACAAAAAGTTCAATTAATACGGCCTCCATGCGCTTCCGAAATAAGCCTACTTTTTCACAAATTTCCACTTCATGTCACACTTTCTCCCATTGCAAAGCTAGAATCGAAAATGTTAAGCCCAACCCTAATATGTTTAAAATAATTGTTTAATGGGAATCCTGAGACCCGCCCTTGGTAAGAAAAAAATATTCCCAAAAAATTGTGGGAATTTTTAGAAAGTTTTTTTATAGTTGTGCGATGAAGCTTTTATTAAGCATTTAAATATTTTTAGTTGTAAAATTTCATTGAATAATATTAATTAATAAAGTCTTTCCGGTATTAACAAAAATTTTTATTACCTATTGACAAAAACTCTAAGGCCCGTTTTCACAACTTACCGATAGCTTAAAGTAGACTTTAACTGGCCGTATAAAAAGTGTTCCATTATTAAAACTTAACTTTAACCTAAAGTGAGCGGTAAAGTAAATTAAGGTAGGCTAAAGTAAAGTTATAATCATGGAACACTTTTTATATGGCCGATAAAATCCTACCTTTAGCTATCGGTAAGTTGTGAAAACGGGCCAATTTCGCCCTTTTTGTAAAATGTCTTTAATGAATTTTATAACTATTAAAAATTCTGCTATTTTTTAAAATGTGATATATGTATAATATGTCTTCTTTCCCACTGTGCATTTTACAGGCTTAATAAATGAAATGAGCATACAGTACAACCCATTTGTGTTATGCTTTTTTGTATTGACTCTTGATTTGGGCTGTTTTTTGCTGGTTGTGTTAAGTTTTGGGCTATGTTATGAGACATGTAGTCAAATTTCACATTTTTGTGTAATATATATTACCCACCCCCCACCCCCCCCCCCCGCCTCTTTTGGGTCGTTATTTGCGATTTTTTAGAATAGAGTCAATAAAATCACCGTTATGAAAAATGTTTGCCGTTACATTTTCTTTGAAGATGCTGAGCATACCTTGTACCTCAGATGTAAAGTACACTAGTTTCATATACCGATATGCTGCACGAAAGGGTGAAACTCGATATGGAGCACTTGGCATTCATACTTTCCGAAATCCGTAACAACAGTGACACGTTATATCGACTAACTCCACTACAAGTTATGTTTGAATTAATACATTGGCGTTTATTTTCGTCCGGATCCCCGCCCATTTGTGGGCATGATTTGCGTTCGGGAAAAATAAAGCGATAGGTTTGAATTTTATGTTTCAATAGCATGTGTAAATATAATTTTCTTTTGCTAGTCGGACGCCACAGTCAGGGCTGCCGTTCTTGATCTTTTCGACCAAATTTGTTCGGGTATTTTTCGTTTGGTCGGATGGTAGGTTAAACCTTATTTTTGTCAGTTTGAGAAAATGTACAAAATATATGTATTTATTTTAGGAAAATAAGAACACTGTTCGCAAAGCAGACAAGTGCAAATCTAATATGTTTTTTAGAAAACACAAACTTTTTTGGATGTGGTAATGAAGAAATTTATTACTTTATAGAAAATAGTTTTGTACCTTATTTAAACTAAACAAGTCAGATGGCGTTTAAATTTTTCTTCTTTTAAAAAACATTTTATCAACAAGCAATATTCCATTAAATTTTTTTATCGGATTGGCAAGAGACGGCGCTATGGCCATGGCTTGCAATGTTGATAAACTTAAAAACCTTACTTAGAAACGAATTTAATTTATTATCAATATTTCCACCGTTGTTAAAGTTACGCATTAAACTGCTGCTGCCAAAAATATTGAGGTTCTTTGTTGTAATGTTTACTGTATTTTTTTCGCTAAGTCCTTTAAGAGTAACGGAAGTACAAGACCACACAATAATATTTTAGGTGTTTCTAATAATTATTCGAGGTAAAAATTAATCGAATAATTTTAATTTTGTCTATTTTAGAAGTTTTAAAATAAGACCAAATATTATATTTTTTAACATAAAAAGTACACTGAGAAAATTAAAAGCTTTAAAATCAAAGAAAAAAGGTCTTTGTAAAATTGTAACGAAAATATCTTTGTTAGAAGGAAAAAATCCTTGCATCAATGATATATTCTTTAAACAAGCAAATGGTGCGTCGTCAACACAAACGACGAAAATTCTTTGAAGCTTAATCAAAGAAATTATCTACAATATATGTAAAAAATAAAAAGAATTGTTTTCGTGGTTGTGATTAATTGTAAGTCAGTCGATATGAACGCTTAATTGTGCATGTGCTGTATATGAACTATTTTTTATTTTTATTACATTAAACTAAAATAAAAAAATTTTATAAAAATGCTGTGTTTGGTTTCATTAAATATTTTATTTTGCAGAAAAATTTTAATTTTTTAAAATATTTCTATAGCAGATTTTAAAGAAAATTGCCTTTGTTTCTACATATCAGTCTTAAGTATTTCAAAGAATTATTTCGTTGAATTTAATTGCGTTTCTTTGTAATAATGTTAAAATTACGTCTTTGTTACAATGAAAATTGTACTTAAAATCAAAAATTAAAGTCTTAAGACTAACGAATGAAAGTCTTTGTGCAAAAATACTTTTTCCTTAGTTTAAGGACTTTTTTCATGTGTTTCCAAAGACGTACATCCTTGCCACAAGATTTAAAGTATATATTTCATGGGAATCTAAAGATCTTTGCGCCTTTCCGGTAAAGACGTTTTGTCTTTGGGCACAATCTGACCAATAAAAGTCTTTGCAACAAAGTGTATTTTCTTTGATTTTACGATTTAATTTTCTCAGTGTAATAAACTTTTTAAATAAAAAGAGCATCAAAATTTAAGCTAAAGTTTTCTAAAATTAAGAAAGGATTCTTTCACTTATTGTTGATGTTGGAGAGATTGAAAATAAAGCATTTTAAAGTATACCAATTTCTCTGTTCTTTTTCTGGTCTTTTCTAAAATTTGGTTGTCTTCCATTATACCACTTGAATATCTTATTGATTTTTTAATAAGTTTAATACGTTTAATAGTCTTGTTAATGTCTGGTAGAAGGTTGTTTTCATTCGTCTCAAAAAAATCATCTTCTTCAACTGAATCATTGAGGTAAGAGTCTTAACTAAACATTCATAAAAATAAATTATTCCCAAGCTCTTTGGTTTCAGTTTTTGTATAACATTTTGAAAAATTGTTACTCGAAGGAAATGTTCCTGAGTTAAGACACAAGAAAAAACAAATTTTCGATTAATCGACATAAATTATTCGAATTCTGCGTTAATCGAAAATAAGCAATTTTTAATTATTCGAACAGTTAATCGCTCAAAATTTTTCGATTTATCGAATAACGGCTAATCGTTTGAATGGTTAGGTTAGGTAAGGTTAGGTTAAGAAGGGTTATGTGCCCAAGGGCACACTTCCACTCGGAGACCAATGTGGTCCATTGTGAATCCCTATGATGAAAAATGTAGAGAAAGAGAAAAGTGAAGGAAAGGAAAGGAAATAAAAGATGGATAAAATTAAGAATGTTAGTAGGTACCTTGTAATACCACGGGTAATACCCTCTCTACAGTCCCCTCAACAGAAACAACCCCACTATTTCCCGGACACACCACAATAGATCAACTGGATTACATACAGTGATACACCCCAGTTGGTCGTGAAATCTATCTTCTAGCCATTTATGTAGGAGACTCTGCATCCTAGGACAGTGGCACAGTACATTCTCAATCGTCCGGACCCAGTGACTATTATAGGTAGAAAGTATAAATCGCCCACGCTAGCTTCTCCTTGTGACCATTTCCACGACGCAAGCGGAAGTATGAATCGATGTCATAGACATCACGTCCCACTGACCATCGTCCATGCCTCCGGTTTCCATACTCCAGGGAAAGTCCGTCTCCATAAGTAAGGTTAGGATCTGGGAACTAGACTCAGTCCATGAGACGTCATTCCTTTGGATGTAACGCAGGGCCTTAGGGTCCATGGATATAATCTGCCAGAATCTGGACTACTCGTTAGTAATGGGCAAATTGAAAAAATATATCGATATATATCAAATCGATATTTTTAAGAGTATCGATATTTATCATTTGAAAAATATCGATATATCGAACGTATTTTGCTGAAACTTTTACCAAATTAAAAAATGTCATATACCTTTGTATTTACATACATATTAATAAACAAACATATTATATGCAACATTGTTACTTTTTATTGTTTCATTTTATTTCAAAAAATTAATACTTGTTGTTTGTATTCAATCAAAACAAAAAAATCAGTTATGTATGTATAACAAAAACAAAAGGGAAGAATACAAAAAAGTAAATTACGAAAAATTTAAATGGAATGAAAACGGGTAAAATTTTGAGTTTTAAATGATATTTTGATGTATCGATATTTTTTACCCATTCCTACTACTCGTTGACATTATCGATGGATACACCAAATTGCCTACATGATAGTTGCTTTGCCCTTTTTAGATCCGCCTTATACTTGTTGAACTGCGCCCTGAAATTAAAGCAACATAAATTCATCTGCTAATTTTAACTCTTTTTATACATCAAAGATACATAATCTTGTAAATAAAAATGTTTAATTGGCGCCATGAAATAACCCCCAAAAGGGCCTTATTTAATATGCAAAAAACACCAATTTTGAAAATGAAACAAACCCCCAACGAAATGAAATAACATCCCATACAGAAATAATATAATAATACCCTAATTTTTGGGGGCTTATTTCTGAAATAAATTTCTGAAATGAAATAAAACCCCAATATGTATAATACAATTAATTGTACAGTTTTGGTTTAACCCTTATGTGTGTGGAAAAAAAACACCTTCTATAGGGTGGATAGGTACCTGGGTACCTTCATGCAAATTGTATGAGAAATCTAATTTTTTGTCTTGTATTGTACAAAAAATCGATGGTAAATGATATAATATTAGAATTTTACTCTGGTTTTCCCCCTTTTCATATATTTTTTAAAATCCTACACCCAAAAAAAAAAATTTGTAATATCAGCAACTTTTTGCACCCTTAATAGGGTGAATAGGTACCTGGGTACCTGTATACGTTTTATATGGAGCAACTTGGAGGATCTTTGCAGAAAATGTTGCTAACATTAGCAAACAAATTGCTAAACTCAGCAAGTTTTTTGCTGAATTTAGCAACTTTTGCTGAATTTCGCAACTTTTTCTGCAAATATCCTCCAAGTTGCTCCATATAAAACGTATACGGGTACCCAGGTACCTATTCACCCTATTAAGGGTGCAAAAAGCAAATTGATATGCCACGCCCCCCCCCCCCCCCCCCAACTGATATTGTATATAAACACCTATGAAAATATAATAATAACAAAAAGTTAGGAGTTCTCATGAAATTGTAGAATTGTAGACTAAGATCTTATATAAAAAATTTCGATTTGAAAACGCAATAGGTACACAGGTACCTGTCCACACACATAAGGGTTAAAGAATATTGCAAAAGATAGCATGGTTGAGACTTCGGCCGGGCGCAAGGATTTCCTCCTCTATAACAAACACTAGCTTCGCTAACTTAATCTTCTCTGCATAGCCGGATTTAAGCCGGGCGCAAGCCAATATTTAGGACCTTTACTTAGCGAAGACGGAGTTTGGTATACCATAGACTATGAATTAATAATAATAATTATCACTATGAATTAAACCAATGAAATTTTTTTTATTAAATGTATGCAGCATTTTTCTTTCAGTGTACTTTTAATACATTTTAAAATAAGTAATACAGGCATTGATTTCCATAAGCTCAAAAAATTTGTTATTTAACACACAAATTTCTTTGTTCTATTTAATAAAACACACAAAATTACATAGGTACATATATACTAGGGATGCCAATCCCGAAATACCGATCCCGAAAATCCCGGGATCTTGTCAATCCCGAAGTTGTTAACTTAATTTTTTTGTTTTACCTTTTTTATAAAAAGAAATTCATTATGACATTCCCCATGAGAGGATAGGGGACACAATATTGATCTTTAATATTTATTTGATTAATTCTGTAAATACTGTCATTGAAAACGTAAGAAAATAGTTACACTTTGTTATTCTTTTCAAGCGTGTCCAATAATTGTAAAGAAATTTTAACGTGAGAAGTGCTGAAAATAATTAAACAAGAAAATTTATTAAAAAAAAAATGTTTTTGAAATGCACAAAACAATTCACTGGTACACCAAATACAAAATTTAATCTTTACAGGGTTAAGATTATTAAAGTGTTTTCCGAGAGTTGACATCGAACCTACGGTAATTAATGGAGCGATTTCACAATATTAAGTAATGTATTTTAATACACTACATAATTCCTACCGCAAGTAGTGGTGGTTATAAAAATGCGTTTTTGTTAAAATAAGATTTTAATGGTTAACTAAATAAATTGATTTTTTTAGTTAATTTCGAATTCAAATTTCAATTATTTATTTTAATTCATTTAATAAAATTTTAATAGAATCTTACAAATAAATCAACTTCTATGTTGCGTTGTTCAATTAGAAAATTAATTATTTTTTTATTTAGCTTAAATGAACTGAGGTTATTGAATCAAATATAGCTTTTATGGTAATTATTTTTTTATTGAATCAAGTAACACCTTGTTTAAAATCGTACGTTGTTTTTTTTATCATAGTTTTTATTAAATAAGTCATTAAATAAGAAAAGTCACAATTTAAAATTTTTACAAGTTTAAGTAATATTAAACTTTAAGATAATAAATTATTTATAAAACCTTCGTTTGTAAACTTTTTTTAAAGACGTTTTTTTTAAAATAAATATCTATAAAAAGCATTTATCTCTTAATTTTCAAAAATTCCGAATCCTGAAAAATCCCGATATCCCGTAAGATCCCGGGATTTGATTTTTTGTGACCCCGAATCCCGGGATTTTCGAAAACCAGTCGCGATTGGCATCCCTAGTATATACCCACAAGATAAGCGTGAAAAATATAGCCCATAGCCCGTGGAGCAATTCCGAGTTTTATGAATTAAAAATTAAAGGTGGAGCTAAGCTGCCTCCTTTTATAGCCTTTCTTGAATTTTTTCGAATATGTAGGTACCTATCTTTTTTATTTAAATATGAAGATGTTTTCAACAAAAATCTTTTCCTGTGTGAAAAAATGAATATTTAATTTACTTATCTATTGTCTTTATTTTGTTGTATTTTTCACGGTTAGACGTTCTGAAATTGAAAAGTTTTTTGTTTATATGTCGTCTGTAGCCACCCCATTATCAACGTTTTTTTATTATGTAAAAAAAATCTCGCAATCCTTCTCATGTTGCTTACTCAATGAAGTTCAAGACATGACCGTGAAAATAAACAAAATATTCCCTCAGCTTTTGCATTGTTTTTTTTTATGATAATGGTGGGTACGAGTATTTATGTTAGTTTTCAAACCAACTTTACTCTGACCTTGAGCTTAATTTCCCATTTTCATTTAAAATGTATACTTACGTATACAAAACTATATTGGTGTTTTATTTAAATAAAAAAAAAAAGATAATTCACACACTAACTAACATTCAACTACAAGCTCGCACTCACTCCCCAACGTTTGTCTAGAACTGCTAAATAATAAGAATAATACATACAAGTAAAAAAAAAACAATACTAATTCGACTGACAAAGTGACTTTAGTGTGTGAATTTATTTTCCGACTGCACAGTAGGGTGAATTTCGGAAAAATCTAAAAGAAATTGAATTTTACAAGCAATAGCAACTTAACTCGATTTAGGCAAGTGATCAGCAGAGCATTTTTAAACTTTAAACCGTTGCCCATAATCAGGAAATTTTGATTAATCTTAAACAGACAGTCTCAGACAAAAGATTCGATATTTTTATAACCGATAGCACAAACGTTAATAGCTTCTCCACTATAATGATGTACAAAATTATTGTTTTTCTTTTTTTGAAAACTGTTGAATATAGAAAATTTTGCCTGATTAATATATAAAAAATTTGGATTAAAAACCATAAACAGTTCAATAAAAAAACACAATGCTAATAATTTAAAATTACAATGATAAATATTTAACTGACAGTTTATTTTTGACTTAACTGCCTTTTTTGTTTAAGTGCACTTTTGACTTCACTGCACAAAATTCATAATTTTTGTCATTATTCTTTAAAATCCCATACAAATTTTTTTATAAAGTGCTCTTTCTTCACCTATACATTTAAGATAAATGCCCAAAATGTTTGGCATTTTTAAATTATTTTGATACGAAAGTTAGCTGCGCTTTGATTTAACTGCCCAAAATATATATTTTCTATAATTATTCTTCGAAATCCTTGTAAACGTGCATTTTGTATACCTGCATTAAAAAAAATATGGTGGCTACTTTTTTTCACATAAAATACCATCCACTTATTTTACTAGTTAGTTAGATGACCGGTAGTGCTGACTGATGTATTGCTTAAAGTTTCTATTATTTTATAAAGAGCAAAGTGAAAAACTAACCGAAACTCTTGTGTACATGTGATTTTGCCTGCCTGTCTCTCTCTCTCTCTCTCTCTCTTACTAATTAATTCTACTCGACTGCGGAACATATGTATATCTGTACTGATTACTCTACTGTTTTTATTAGTCAATTATAACCTAAATATAGTAAACGCTAACTAGTTAGTCATAACGGTAGTATTGGTAAGCACTAACTAGTTAATCACAACGTAAAAAGTGGTCAGCACTAAATTTTATAAAATAATAATTTGTTTTTAATTTTAAATTAAAAATTTTGTTAAACAAATCATAAGAGAATTTTTTAAATTTTTTTGCTTAAAACTTTTGACCAAAAATCCAACTACAAACTTGAAGTCATCTGGGGGTTTAATATTATAATTTGTTCCTTCATTGCCACCACCAAATCTTAAACGAAACGATTACCCCGGCCAAAGCCACCACCAGAATACCCACTGCCTGATGAACCACCACTCCTTTCAACACGACCGCTTCGTGCATGACCTCTGTTGTTTCCAGGAAATCTACCACCACGTTATCCGGAGCCGCCACACAATACTTTGATGTAGAACAAAATTGTGCAAAAATAGAATGAGTTGACCCAGACGAATAATAATATTGCATGGACGTATATATGATAATAATAAACAAAATTTCAAGTTTTGAAAAAATTCCCTCAAAGGATTCATGTACCTCCTACATATCCTTTTTTTTAAATTTCATTCGGCAACATTTTTAAATTGAATTGTTGAAAATTACCAAATCTATCTAAATATAATGTTGAAATTGATGTACTTAATTTTTTATAAATTCAAGCAAGGATTTTTGTATTTTAAAATATCCTTTTGTTAAAAAAATCACAAAAATATAAAATCACTACGCTATATTCCATTTAAATTATATAATTATAAATACATACATACATAAATTTTCAATGATACAAATAATTTAAATATTTCATAATTAAAATGCTTCATACAAAAATATATTTAAAACAAAAACAAATTATAAAATATTGTTGTTGTTTTACATGTAAGTTAAGCGAACGAAATCTTCATTCGAAATCGAAAAACAGGCCAATAAAAAACAAGCCCAATTTGGTGTTCCGGAAAAAGCACAATAAATTACACTTAAACTCAAAATGTGATAAATTTTTTTCTTAACATCAATAGTAAGGGCAACGGAGCATATATTCTTTAAAAAAACTTTAAGTAAATATTGACGATTTTCATATCTTTTGCAAAAACAACCAGCATTTTTTAACGGTAGAGATTTTCTTGAACTTAATTTCTTTAGAACGTTAATTTTTAACAACAGTATAAAGAAAATAAGATAATTTATCACTCAGAAAAATATTTATAGCTTTTAATCTAAAGTACTAAATTATAAAAAATAATAAATTCGTTTTGGGCCTCTAAAAAAGATCATATATCTTTAAGTTAGAACTAAAATGTGGTTAGTTTTTTTTTTATTCTTAATGGCGGATACTTGGTTTATTAAACGGCAGAGAAAATTGAAAAAAGAATTCACTTAGTTTTTTTATTAGTGCCGGTTCACACACGTCAAGTTTGTCTCGTCAAGTCTTGAGTTTTTAGGAGAGAGGGGAAAATAAATGGCCTTCTCTTTTCCCTTCTCTCCAAAATGCTCAAGACTTGACGAGTCAAACTTGACGTGTGTGAACCAGCACTTAGTAAATCAATATTTTATTTACTATTTTAAGTAACAGCAACACTTTTTTAAGATTCATACTTTAAATAAAGTGTGGGCACATATCAAAGAAGAATGTCTTTTTATACCAAATACTAAATGATTTCCGCTTTTTGGCGGTGCAATTTTTTATTTTCGTCTAGATAATATTTAAGCTCTATACTTTTGTAGTTGCAATGGACATAAGTAAATTATGTTTTTCTTAACACTAATGGCAAATAACTTTTGTACGCTAAACAATTTACTTTGTCAGTTTACTTTGTAATTTAAGCAATTCACAAATTTTTACAAGAAACGAAAGGCCAGGCCAGCCTATGACAAAAATATATTTAAAAAATTGGCATTATTGAGGAAGTTTTAGTTGTTCCACTACCTGCAAAAAATACGACTAGTCCAAACACCCTTGTTAAATAAAGCCCATAAGGGACTAGGACTAGTCCGAAGGTAACCCAGATGTATTGGAAAAACATGGTCTATTTAACATAACGATGTTCAAGGGCTGGACCATATAACCCAGCTTTGTATTACAACGCAGTAGTCTTAAAACTACTCCATGTTCATACATACTACCAGTGGATTAGTTTTGAAACTACTCCATGGTATAATCCAGAGGATAAGTATAAAAATCGTTTAAAAATGAAGACATGTTGTTAAAAAACGAAAATATGTCGTTTAACTACATACTCTTTTTTAACAATGACATGGTCCACGATTGCATTACATTGGACCATGCTGTAAGTGCATAATGGATTAAGTAATCCTATATTATTATGCATTTCTTGTAGAGCAATTTAAGCTGTTGGCATCCATTAATATAAATACGTATGTTTTATGGTTACAGCAACATTACCAGGATTATATGAAAGGAACAGCAATTTGGCTATCTCTTTCATATTTAGGCTAATTGAAATTTTTCTTATGTAAATATGCATAGCAAATAATAATAATATTTAATAAAATAAAAATATGTTAACACATACTTTTTTGTTATGCTTGTGGACATTTTACTTTAGCTGCATTTTGAGGTAGGGCTGGGTAAATTGAAAAAATGTATCGATATATGTCGAATCGATATTTTTTAAGAGTATCGATATATAATTTCAAAAATATCGATATATCGAACGTATTTTGCTGAAACTATTACCAAATAAAAAATTTAATATACCTTTGTACATACATATTTATGAACAAACATTATATGGGTAATTCCATGCCAAATCGACCAAGATTGGGACACGGCCCCTTTCGATTTTAATGAAATTTGATGAGAATGTTCCTTTTATCCTATTAGGAACATATATGAACAAAAACAATTTTTAAATTTTTTTTCAAAAGTTATGTCATATTCAAAATGTCATAATTGCGCGAATTAGCCAAATGTGTTGATCTTATTCCTCCAATATCTCGAAAACTTCTTTACCTACGAAATTGATTTTTATGTCATTTAAAAGAAAATACTTGGGGCTACAAACAATATATTGAAAAAAAAAACTTTTTTAAATGTAATATCTGCAAAATATAAAATTCTTTAAAAATCCTGAAAGTTTGAAGAAGGTGTTTTAAGATATGATTTTTTTTCTTTCGCAACCTTTAAAAATTATTTTAAAGCAACTTTTAATATTGTAATTCTGAGCAATAAGTACACCGTGCTAGTTGCAAAAAAAACAGACAACCCGGTCACTTATGGTGTTTTCTTTTCTACAAAAAAATGTGCCTTTTTTTTAAAAAAAATGCAATTTGGTGTCTGTTTCTTAAAAATTTTGCTCCCGAAAAGCATGAGTTTTTTAGAATAAAACAAGCCACCCTTTTCGGGAGCAAAATTTTTAAGAAAAAGACACCAAATTGAATTTTTTTAAAAAAAGGTAAATTTTTATGTAGAAAAGAAAACACGATTAGCGTTTTAACCTAATTCGGGCACGCTGAATCTAGTGGTGCGAACTGTTTTTGTAGGTTATCTCTTGTTTTCGAGATATACCGTTATTTCGAAAATAGAGGAGGCTGCCCAAAATATATTCGCGTAACTTAAAAAAGGTTTAGCTAATTGAAATTACTAAAAAAAAACCGAAATTCCGCAATAAATAATAAAGTCGGGTTTGGTCATACATTTGACTCGTCAAGGAGCATGCAATTAGTTTAAAAAAACATATGATGCATTCAATGATGTCAATTCTTAAAAAAAATTGTTTGAAAAATTTTAATATAAAAAACAAAAAACAAAAAACAATAACAAAATTATGAAAAATTTTTTTGTCCAAAAAACAAAAAACAATAACGAAATTATGTTATTGTTTTTTGTTTTTTATATTAAAATTAAATTTCCTGAAGATGCTAACCAAAGGTTAGCGAAATATTGAAAATAAATAATTTAATATTAAAAAGACCAAGAGCTTGATTTTAAAAATAAAACAGTTATTAACAGTATATAACAGCATTTATTATTTATCTGCAAAAAAATCGTGCAAAGGATATTGTGCAGCTAAGTCAAAATTACTGTAAAAGCTTTTTTTTCTGTTAGGACCAGCACTCAGGGGATGACCCCTACTTATGCAATGCATTGTGTTGGAACTAGGAAAATAGGTGATGGGAAGGAGGATAAAGGGAGAAGTGTTTGTGAACATTCGTCTTGAACTTATTCATGTTGTAAGTGAGAGGGAAGGCTTCAGCAGGAAGGTTATTCCACATGCGAATAGTCCAGGAAAAAAACGAATTCTCTCCGTAATGCTTTTAACGATTCACCTGCCAATTGACCACAAAAGGATGGGCTCTTGAGGAAAAACGTGTATTACGAGCAAACGTAGGGGCTTCGGGAACCAGATCCCTGATTTCGTCAGAACATATCCCATTGTTGTAACGAGTAAACAGGTAAATACAACCCACATTGCGGCGGTGCTCAAGGGAGTCAATAGAATTGAATACCCTACTGTCACCAATGAGAACCTTCGCCCTCTCCTGCACGCGGTCGAGAAGCTCCAAAATTGACTTTAAAGCACCGGCCCACACATGAGGTGGTATAAATAGTAAGGACATCAGATGGAGGGAAGTATACTATCTTACACCGTCTTAAAAAACCGAGGCACTAGAATGCTTCTTGCGACACCTTGAATATATGTTCTGTCGATCGGACATCACATTGTATCTTCTTGCCCAAAACATCAAGAGATTCTGATTCCTCAATAATTATAAGCTTTGCCTACTCATGCTGGAAAATGTCCCTTTAACTGTGAAATTGTTGTGGAGAAACTACCAACACTTTACTGCACAAATAACTTTAACTTTACAAAAATTAAAAACAACGGCTTTAACATTTTATTGTGAATTAATTAAAGCAATTAAAGAAAATTCTTTAAAATATTATCCTTACAACATGTTAAAATTTTCTCTTTTTTAAAGTCCAACTGTGCAATGTTGTAAATAAAAATGCCAAATTAAAAGTTGTATTATTTTATTATTCGTGACAATTTTAAAAAGCCAGACTTATATGAACGCCAGCTGATAAAAACGAACAACATATTTTATAATGGTTGTTAACTTTCTGAGCGCGAAAATTATGAAAGAAAGAAAAAGAGAATTTACAAAGATGTAACATGCAACAAACATTTTTAGCTGATGTCGCATGCACGCTAAGCAAATATTCCCATTTTAAAGAGCATTTAATACAGTGTTGCCATTTTTCAACTCGTTTAGCCATAAACATTTTTTGCCTTTTGTCTTTAAAAACAATTGCCGTATTCACAAAACCACTTGTATCGTTGTATTGATTTTATATTGTATAATAAAGCAATATTTTAATACAACATACAATAAATACAACGATACAAAGGGTTTTGTAAATACGGCAAATCATTTGAATTTTGTTGTAAAAATGTATAATAGTAAAATAAACATTTTTAACAATTAAAACGCCTTTAATTTAAATCACAACTTTTATAAATGTTGAAAATCGCTATAAACGATGATGATGAAACATCTTTCAAAATAAAGGAACAGAATTCCAATATTAAATTTATAAAATGTATCAACACAAACATCAGTGTTTCTTTCTGGTTGCAAGTACTTCATTAAAGAGATGCAGGCGGCAACAACAGCTTTTTAGAAATTTCAGAATTGACTGTAAAGTTTCTCTCACTTCCATGGTCTAATGCTGAAGTAGAGAGGGTAAATATTTAGCCAAGTAAACATTGTTAAAGTAATTTGAGAAATAGGTTACATTTAGCAACCGTTAATTCGATATTGATAAATTAGGTAAATATTTTAACCATAACAATAAAATATTTATAACAACACCACAATAGGGGAGAGGGTACTATGCGTTTGTGCTGATTTTTGTAACACCTATAAATTTTGGTCCTAAGCCCACCTTTACGTATACCGATTGACTCAGAATCGCTTTCTGAGTCGAGTACAGGTCGCAATTTTGGTGATTATTTGATAACATTTGGTACATAGATTCTAATGTGTTGTAGGGTATCATATAGTCGGGGTTGACCGACTATACTTTCTTACTTGTTTTTTATTGAAGATCTGGGCTTAAAAGGCTGGGTAAATGTTGGCTTGATTATGATTTACCTTCTAATTATTAAAAACTAATAGGCACGTGTGATTTCTATGAAATGAACAATAACGACATCGAATTAATCGATGATTTAATTTTTTGAATATCTATCAAAATATTAAATAACGTTTATTCTTATTTAAGAAATTGATCTTAACTTATAATTTCATCGTAAACAACTTTAAATGAATTATTCCTGTTTTGTTATTAAATTTTATTGTGTTTTTATTTAAAAAAGCTTTTAGCCATTTTTTCCGTAAATTAAGCCATTTTTGGTAACCAAGTTTTGGCAACACTGATTTAATATAAAGTAGAGTATCCAATTATTTTACTTTTTTTTTTGTTCGAGTAAGGAATCGATTTTTAAATATTAATATTTCTCGATTAATCGAATAAGAGTTTTACTTTATTCGAAAAATTCAAATAATTTTATCCAATACGAAAAACATACGTGTATATTTGATAATTTTATTATATTAATAAAGAGATAAAAAAACAATAAACCACAAATTTAGTAAAACAATAATATAACAAATTATATGTACTACATATCGCTCCTTTATTGCAACATAGTCATATATTAAAAAAAACCAACTTGATAAAATGCGATTAAAGTTTTTAAAACGAACACGTTTAATGAAATATATTTTACTATAACTTCCGTTCAGTTTGAGGTATAATACTTATTTTATTTTTACATCTAAAGATAGTATGAAGGAACACATTTGCTTAAGTAACTTGAAATTTTTGACTTTTTGAGATATGATCTTTTTAACAATGACATTCATGCTTGCAATACATTGGACCAGTCCATGGAGTAGTACATTTATTCAAAACGGTTCAGGTAGTCCAATATTATCTGCAGGGTATCTCTCATGTGTTTGTTAATGTATTGGTTTTGTGTGTATGTTTTTTTTTTTGAGAAGGTTTTGTTATTGCTTTGCTATGAATGAATCATAGCCTACGTTTCCACAAGCAAGTAATTCCTTGCAAGAAGTGTATACGTATTTATTACGAAAATCAGGAGAAATAGAAAAAAAACATACATACACAAGACAGTGTAGGTTCATTTTTAAAATGTCGACATCAACTTAACTTCTAGCTTTTATTTTCAAATCGTTGCATCTATAGACTCTCCTTCAGTCATAAGATACAAAGAATGCTGACGAAGGCCGTAGCGGGCCAGAAAATGCATTACATTCTGCTGGTATCTAATAGTTGTATAAATTTTCTTTACAATGTACTTCATTGCTAGCCAAAGGATAGCTAAAGTAAGCCTCGTAACAGAAATATACAGGAATAAGACTAAACGCTTTTGAGGATTGTAATTTGACTTAGAATACACATTCGAATGATATGAAAATTTATAAATAAATTAACTTTATAATCTTTTCTTTTAATTTTTTCTTGTATGAAATCTTTATAAAAAGTTATGTTTATTTTTAAAAATATGTGAATACAGTAATGCCGTGTTTCCGATATCATAAAATTACTACAAAGAATATTTTGATTTAATTTTTTTTTAAATGCCTGAAATTTATGCTAACAAATACCATTAAGATGCGTTGTTGTATAGTTGTGTTCTTTTTTTTAATTTTTTACAAATACACAGAAATTAGCTATAAACATAATTTTTATTTTACTAAGTACTAGTAGTTATTTGATAAAAAACTCATCCACGGTAACCCTGTTTTTCCACTTGTCACTTTACATGCAGCTCTAGTAAACACACAGAAACTTGTAGATGCAATTTTTAATACGGCTTAGGGCGTACTAAACTGTTTTCCGAGAGCGGGCTTTATAAAGGACTATGGTAAATAATGGGCCGATAAAATCCTACCTTTAGTAATCAGTAAGTTGTGAAAGCGGTCCAAAAATTAAAAATAACAAATAATATAACAAAAATTACGAAGAATATAACGTCCAATGCAACCATATTGAGCCTGTACTGAAACAATTTTTGACTATCTTGTCGTGGAATTCTAGAATTAAATTTTCGTACATATGTATGTATAAGTGATGTAGTATTCGCCTTTTACTACATTTGAATTCGTTTTCTCCAATTTATTAAAAAAACATTAAAACACTTCAATTTAAAAGAGCCAAAAAAATTAAAATGAAAAAAAAATTAATTTTTAATAATCTGTTTTAGAATATTCTGAAATCATAACTAGCATTTTCTGGTCTAGTCTATTACAAAATGTATGTGCCTTTTAACAGTTTTAAGATCCGGTACATAAACCGTACTGACGGAGTACAGGCATATCCGTACCAATCCCCTTTATTCTTTCTTCACTCTCCAAAAATACAAGAGTTGAGCATCAAAAAATGAAAGGTGTGAAAGCAAACTTAGTCACATTTTATAGTCCAAAGGCCAGTATAACAACATTTTGTCAGACGGTTACCAATTTATCTACTATTTCAATGTAGCTTTAATCTATGGCTCACTTTAGCTTAAAAAATAGTTGTAATAGTAAAAAACTTTTTTATACGTGGGACAAAATCTTACCTTTAGCTATGGGCAAGTTGTAATAATGGCCATGAAAGGTTTTTGGCGATATGATACCGCTACTCTAAAAGAAATATCGGTGATACCAATACACATATTGAAGCAGAAAGTTATATAAAAACCGTTCGTTAGATATAAGCAGGGACCGTAACGGTTATAAGTGATATCAAAAAAGTTATTTTATAACAGTTATTTTAAGAATTAAAAAAAAACTCAATCTTTAACAGTTATTTTTCAACGTAAAAATAAAAGGTCGAAACAAACTCTTAAAAATGAAGTTTTATTTTGCCATCATAAAATAAAACTCATTTTTGGAGTTTTATTTTTTCCGTCTAAAGTAAAACTCATTTTTGGAGTTTTATTTTTTCCGTCTAAAATAAAACTCATTTTAGGAGTTTGATTTTTTCCGTCAAAAAATAAAACTCGTTTGAGTTTTATTTTTTCCGTCAGAAACAAATTTGCATATTAATACAATTTATTTTGCACTAAGTTCATTGCAAAAATCTGATTTTTTTCAATTAACAAAAATTACAACTGATCACAACCAGTTGTCTTAATAACAACTCAACTGAGTTAAGTTGTAAACCGTAATAGCGGCCAAAATATAAAAAGAAGTGCTACTAAAAACCCTTAAGTATAAATGTAAAAAATACCGTGTTAAAACAGGATTGGGTGTACTTTGTGTAAAGCTCGATTCACCCATGCGTTCCGAACAAAATTTTTGTCCGGACAAAATTTTTTTTATATTGAGTTTGACGTTTTACTTTTGAGAGAGAGAGCAATAATTTTGTTCGGAACGTTTTTTCTTGAATTGGTTTAATTTTAATTCTTGTGCCGAACAAAATGAACTGAGATGCCACTTTTTTTCAATTTATACAAAATAAAGTTGAATTGAGCTGCCACATATTACATTTTTGTTTTGTGCTGAATAATTAAAAAAAAAGTTAAACAAAAGATGGATGTTAAAGAAAATATTGCCCTGAAACTTATAGAAGAAATAAAAAACCAGGAAGATAATGTATTTATGATATGGGCAATCGTTCATATAAAAATACTCACCTTAAACAAAATATATGGACGGAAATAGAAAAATCTCTTGGAATTGGTCGTAAGTAAATTTTAAATGGTAAATTTTAATGTAATATAATAATGCATAACATAATGTTTACCAATTATTGTAGGAAGTGAATGCTAAATATTATGGAAAAGTCTGCGAAGAACTAATAGTTTGCTAACTGTGCTGCCACTTTGTATAATCGTTTACATCTGTAAACCATATGGTAGCTTTGTTTGTCCGGACAAATTTTCCGAGATGGGTGAATCGTTCTGCAGAACACTCTCTGTAAAAAATTTTTTGTCCGGTCAAAAATATTGTTCGGAACGCATGGGTGAATCGAGCTTAAGTGTCAAATCTTTCACCAGAAAATTTGGAAAAAATAATGTTTGTTAAATTAAACAAATAAAATAAAGTCTGTTAAAAAAGAAGAAAGTAAACAAATGAATTTTAATTAAGACAAAAAAATTAATCTCTTCAAAAGAGTTTTATTTTATGAAGGCGAAATTAGTTTTATTTTAGACGGAAAAAATAAAACTCCTAAAATGAGTTTTATTTTTGACGGAAAACATAAAACTCTTTTTTTTAAGATCACCACAGATTCTGAAAGAGCTCGTCAGTTCGAATCTATTGACTATAAGTCTCCGTTGGCTCTAACATGAAGAGTTTTTATGTTTAAATTTTCCGGATAACTGTTATTTACGGTCCCTGGATATAAGCAAATTCATTTTGAGCCACGCCTACTTCGCCATTTGTGTACCGATCAGGCTGAACTTCAGTAGCAAACAATTCCGAACTACATGTACTTTTTTTTGCGTGTTGAACTTTTAACTCGATTTTAATAAACGTTTTAGAAACTAATAAAGAATACAAATTAAAGTTATGAATTATTTTAATTTCGATTTTAGAATTTTGACTAAGATTTAAAAATAATGCTTAAAGCCTGAATATCAGTTTGAATTTTAACAAAAAAAAAATGCGAATTAATAATGTAAATTTTTAAAAATTTTGAAATTATCAAAAAGTAATTACAATTTTTGGGAATACAAAATTTAAATTTCAAAAGATTTTGTTATTCGTGCTAAATTCCCAGTTTTTATTATTGATAAAAACACTTGAAATTTATTGTTGATGGGATAAGCTATTCCTATGCGCATTTCACTGGTTGCTTAGGCCAGATCATCAGGAAACTTCATCCATAAAGATTTTAGAAGAACTAAAGATATTAAACCAAATAAAAATGTTAAACGTATAAGACTTATAGCAACAGTTCTACTTGTAATAATATCAAAGTTTAAACAAAACAACATCAACAATAAACAGTGCGTTCATCTCGTCTTACATTCCCCGCTACAATTAGTTGAAATTCTCTCAACATTAATTGTAGTTGTAAGTAGGTTAAAATTATTGAAATTATTAGAAATTTTATGGTAGTTATACGTACAAAATTTTTTTAAAAAATTAAAACGATACATTTCACAGTTAATTCCAATTGTTTTTCAACATATTTTTTAAATATAAATAAATATAAGTAAATTCGAAAAAATAAAAAAATGTTGAATATAATAAAGTAACCTATGAAAGGAAATAATTCCCAGTTTCTATTTGATAAAATATTTGAGTTAAATACATTCAATTTAGAAAGTATCACTATCTAGTGTGACACAAAGAATGCTGACGAAGGCTGTAGCGGGCCAGAAAATGCATTACATTCTGCTGGTGTCAAATAATTGTAAATTTTTCTGTACATACAATATTCCAAAGGAAAGCTAAGGTAAAATGTAACAAGAAAATACAATATAATAGTCTGGTAGTGTATAAAGTCATTTCTGAAAAATTTAAGGAATAGGACTATTACAAAAAAGCTTTATAAAATACATAACTGAAATTTAGCTCATAGAATAAATTTGAAAAAATAAAAAAATTTTGATTATTACATATGTTTATTCGACCTTTAAATTTTCAATCCTTTATTAATTGACTAGCTTAACCCGGTGCGCTTCGCTACACTGCTTTAACCACTTTATCGGTCGAGAGATATTTAATATATGCAACCTATGGAAGGTAGTTCCCCCCTGCGCCTACCCGCTTTATTTTTATTTTCAAAGTGAAGTATACCATAAGAGTGACTTCTACTAAGTTTGAACATTCTCACTATAACAGTTCTTAAGATATGCGATATTAAACATTGGCGTCCTATGATGGGCACCACTTCCCCCGCTGCTTTTTTATTTCAATTTTGGGGCTCAGAAGATCCTACTGCCAAAAGTTCAACAAATTGCGTGCAGTGGCTCTTATTTATATTTCTATCTATGAGGGGTACTGCTCCTCCCCTGTTTACCACGCCCATTTTTATACTGAAATTTATAGTTTACCATAGTAGTAGCTTTAACCATGTTTGAAGACTCCCCCTTTAATAGTTCTTCAGTTAAGCGATATTTAATATATGCATCCTATGGGAGGTTTTTCCCCCCCTCCCCTGCCCGCTTTATTTTTATTTTCAAAAGTGTAGTATACCATAAGAGTGACTTCCACAAAGTTTGAACATTCTCACTATAACAGTTCATAAGATATGCGATATTAAGCATTAGCGTATTATGGGGGGAACCACTTCCCCCGCTGCTATTTTATTTCAATTTGGGGGCTCAAAAGATCCTACTTCCAAAAGTTAAATAAAATGCGTGCAGCGGCTCTTAAGATATGCGATATTTACTATTGGCATCCAATGGGGGGTACCAATTCCCCTGCCCCTATCGAAAAAATAAGTAGTTTATTTTGTTTTTGGGGCTCAAGTGATCTTACTGTAAAAATTTCAGGAAAATCGGTTCAGTAGTTTAGGAGTCTATAAGCCAACAAACAAACAAACAAACAAACAAACAAACAAACAAACAAACAAACAAACAAACAAACAAACAAACAAACAAACAAACAAACAAACAAACAAACAAACAAACAAACAAACAAACAAACAAACAAACAAACAAACAAACAAACAAACAAACAAACAAACAAACAAACAAACAAACAAACAAACAAACAAACAAACAAACAAACAAACAAACAAACAAACAAACAAACAAACAAACAAACAAACAAACAAACAAACAAACAAACAAACAAACAAACAAACAAACAAACAAACAAACAAACAAACAAACAAACAAACAAACAAACAAACAAACAAACAAACAAACAAACAAACAAACAAACAAACAAACAAACAAACAAACAAACAAACAAACAAACAAACAAACAAACAAACAAACAAACAAACAAACAAACAAACAAACAAACAAACAAACAAACAAACAAACAAACAAACAAACAAACAAACAAACAAACAAACAAACAAACAAACAAACAAACAAACAAACAAACAAACAAACAAACAAACAAACAAACAAACAAACAAACAAACAAACAAACAAACAAACAAACAAACAAACAAACAAACAAACAAACAAACAAACAAACAAACAAACAAACAAACAAACAAACAAACAAACAAACAAACAAACAAACAAACAAACAAACAAACAAACAAACAAACAAACAAACAAACAAACAAACAAACAAACAAACAAACAAACAAACAAACAAACAAACAAACAAACAAACAAACAAACAAACAAACAAACAAACAAACAAACAAACAAACAAACAAACAAACAAACAAACAAACAAACAAACAAACAAACAAACAAACAAACAAACAAACAAACAAACAAACAAACAAACAAACAAACAAACAAACAAACAAACAAACAAACAAACAAACAAACAAACAAACAAACAAACAAACAAACAAACAAACAAACAAACAAACAAACAAACAAACAAACAAACAAACAAACAAACAAACAAACAAACAAACAAACAAACAAACAAACAAACAAACAAACAAACAAACAAACAAACAAACAAACAAACAAACAAACAAACAAACAAACAAACAAACAAACAAACAAACAAACAAACAAACAAACAAACAAACAAACAAACAAACAAACAAACAAACAAACAAACAAACAAACAAACAAACAAACAAACAAACAAACAAACAAACAAACAAACAAACAAACAAACAAACAAACAAACAAACAAACAAACAAACAAACAAACAAACAAACAAACAAACAAACAAACAAACAAACAAACAAACAAACAAACAAACAAACAAACAAACAAACAAACAAACAAACAAACAAACAAACAAACAAACAAACAAACAAACAAACAAACAAACAAACAAACAAACAAACAAACAAACAAACAAACAAACAAACAAACAAACAAACAAACAAACAAACAAACAAACAAACAAACAAACAAACAAACAAACAAACAAACAAACAAACAAACAAACAAACAAACAAACAAACAAACAAACAAACAAACAAACAAACAAACAAACAAACAAACAAACAAACAAACAAACAAACAAACAAACAAACAAACAAACAAACAAACAAACAAACAAACAAACAAACAAACAAACAAACAAACAAACAAACAAACAAACAAACAAACAAACAAACAAACAAACAAACAAACAAACAAACAAACAAACAAACAAACAAACAAACAAACAAACAAACAAACAAACAAACAAACAAACAAACAAACAAACAAACAAACAAACAAACAAACAAACAAACAAACAAACAAACAAACAAACAAACAAACAAACAAACAAACAAACAAACAAACAAACAAACAAACAAACAAACAAACAAACAAACAAACAAACAAACAAACAAACAAACAAACAAACAAACAAACAAACAAACAAACAAACAAACAAACAAACAAACAAACAAACAAACAAACAAACAAACAAACAAACAAACAAACAAACAAACAAACAAACAAACAAACAAACAAACAAACAAACAAACAAACAACGTTGAATAAAGCGCTTTCTGTGTCAAAAATTTATTGCTTCAAAGTGCGAACTCACCATATAAAATGCATGCCTTCCGTAAGCGAGATGGTAAGCGAAACTATTACATTTCTCCCTTACAAACCTGCTTCGTTTGAAGCTAAATTTTTTATTGGGGCCTCGAGCTTAACGACACAGAATATATATATATATATATATGTACTTTATAGGGTTACATATAAATTTTGTCGAATTAAAACAATGATAATCTTTCCACCTGTAGTGAATGGTATAAAAATAGCAGAAATTGGCATGACGTTTAATTTCCAAAATTTTCTTTTTAAAATTCCCAAAAGTTGTCCAAATACTTTTTTTAATAAACAGAAATTTCAAACAACTCTGAAAACGGACTTAATAATAAAATAAAACGAGAAAACTCCAGGTAACTAAAATACAATTTGTAATTAAGCCAAATATAATAAATAATATTTTCAGTGTATTATGTATTTTTTGTTTATGGGTGTATTAAGAGCGGAAGTTGATTTTTATTTTTATTGTAAACTCTTTTGTACACCCCAATTATATTTGTTAACAATTTTCTATACATACCTATACTGCAAACATAAATTGTCTAAATGCAACAAACAAACTTTTACTAAAAAAGCTACTAACAGTTTTACATTCGTCTGATGCAAATGACTATAAATTAACTGTCTTTCACGGGAAAGCGGGAAATTTTATATTCTAAACTATATTGAGGGTTGTTTACAGAAACAAGGTGGTTAAAAACACAATAAGAATTACTTACATATGCTCATAATAATTATCTAGATGGTGAGAATGCAACAGTTCGGTGTTTAGTTAAGTTTTAGTGTTTTGGTATTTTACTATTTATTGTCATCAGGTCATGGAAATGAACGAACGACAAAAGCAAATACAAAATCTTATAGGAAATACAAGCAGACAGGCATTTGGACGACCGACCCTCATGACAATAACACGATGGAGGGGTGAACTCACGCATAACGTAGTACATACTAGCTAAAGCAAACTGTTGCATTATGCACTCTCATGAATATTTCACATGTAACATATGGTCTACACATACTAATGTAAATATCTCCAGGCCCTACCTGTTAACCATTTTATACATATTAAATTAAATAAATTACGATGTATATATGTAAGTATTTTTCATATATGTTTATATCACAAAAATTTTAAAAAATTCAAAAATTAAACAGATTTTTAGACCGTCATAGTATTTTATTCTTTAAATAAACAAAAAAAATTCCAAAGTTTAAAACGCTATAAATACGATAACCATATTTTTAAAAACAAAATACAGAACATAATAACTTTATGCCATGCAAAAAGAGCATATTAATATATCGATGGCTTAATATAAAAAAGGCGTAACTCGATTTTTTGTTACTTGACAGGGGAAGGAAAAAACTTAATAAAATCCGTAAAATTTTAGATACAAAAAAAGTTTTAATGCAATTTTTAATGAAAAGAGGCAACACATTTTATTTCTCATTAAATTTACATATATATTTTTTTTTATTTAAATGAAGTTAGCTAAGATAGGCCCTTTTTTCATTGACATTTTTGAAAAAAAAATTAAGTTAGGGCTTTTTTTAACTGAGTTGAAAATGAGACATATTGTTATTGAAATTCAGGTTTTATTAATAAAAGCAATTAATTAATGAAATTAAGAGGTTTAAATCAGAAGTAAAATAAAATATTAGTTCTTATAAGGCAAGTTATCATAAAAAAGATGGCAATCTGCAGGTAAAAACTTTTTCAAATTCTGAAGATGGTCCCAGTTCTTTTTGTGATTGCTATTTTCTCCTTATAAAGTGAATCAGGGGGATGTCTTTAATCACCGACTTCGATCTATGTGGGAGCAATTCGTAATCGTCGGTTATGTCTGTTTTCAAATATATTGATCCTGAAGGGTCATACGCCAAGGCTCGTAGCATATTTACAGTAAAATCACCAATACTTCTGCCTTAAATTTTAAAAAGAGGTTTGAGTACATACATTTCTAGAACATTTAAAGTAAGCAATATTTTTACCAGGGCGAATCGAAGAGTATCGTTTAGGCATGTTTTCAAAATTTAGAAAATAGTCGTAGTGCAAATGATGAGCTTGTAGGGGTGCTGGAACTTTTCGTGCCTCCTTTATTAATTGCACAAATTGCGACGGCAAATTTATTTCCTTATTTTGAATTTTTCTTTCTATAAGTGAATGGATTGAATCACATTCCATTTTCGTATGCCCACTTATTAAAAAGTTTTGTTCAATCGTTATTTGTGTTTCCATAGTAAAAGCCAACAATGCATTAGACAGTATTACAATGTTTAATTATACATGTCGCAAAAACGGAAGATACTAGACATCCATCTGTTTCGTCCCAAACATAATTGTCTGATTCGTGTGTTGAAATATTGTATATTGTAAAATTATATAGTTGTAGCTTCATTTTATAATATGCAGCACTCGCCTTTAGTTGAGGTATTAATTTTACCGCTTGCACATCCATACATATAACTGCACATAGGCCGGACTTACCATTTGTTATGTTTTTTATAATCTTCATCTGACAAATTACTAACTTTATGTGATACGCAAATATCGCACTGATATTTCCTAGGTTTAAATAAGGAATAGTTCATTTCCTTTAATAATTGTGCAAAAATTGGATAGGACAATTTTATGTTTCCATTTTTTTTTTTTGAATCACACACTGCGACATAAAGCTGGTGAAGTTTCCTGATGATCCGGCCTAAGCAACCAGTGAAATGCGCTTGGAATAGCTTATTCCACCAACAATAAAATTCAGTTTATCAATAGTAAGAATTGGAAATTTAGCACATTAAAACTGAATCTTATTAATTTAAACATGCTT